>CAIGRQ010108088.1:0-27086 GCA_903798375.1 Fraxinus sp. D2006-0159 | reverse complement strand
TTTCTTTTTTCAGGAACGACTTCAATATCGTTTTAATAACCCGTGCAATTTTTGAATGGAAACGACATCGATATCGTTTTGCGACACGGGAACGATATTAATGTCGTTGTAGTTTGTTCACGGAAGCAGTGTGTATTTTACACTGAAACGATATTCAAATCGTTTTTTTATTTGAAGAACGATTTCAATATTACAACTTCAAGTTTCACTACCAATTGTTTGGCCCTTGCAAGTGGAGCGAACATGATCGTTTTCTTACAGTTGGAGCCTTAGACATTATAGGAACAATAATTGACATTTCTATTTTGTATAGTATTGTATTGACCTTTAACGTCTATTTGGCTTTATTATACAAATTCACATAAGAATTTGTTTTCGAAATACGAAAAAGCGTTGTTTTTCCTTTGTCATTCCCTACATATTTCCATTTCTAATCTCCTTCAACTGATTACTCATATTCAACTGGATAACAAACTGACTCCATATTACAGTTGGAGCCTTAGACATTATAGGAACAATAATTGACATTTCCATTTTGTATAGTATTGTATTGACCTTTAACGTCTATCTGGCTTTATTATACAAATTCACATAAGAATTTGTTTTCGAAATACGAATAAGCGTTGTTTTCCCTTTGTCATTCCCTGCATATTTCCATTTCTAATCTCCTTCAACTGATTACTCATATTCAACTGGATAACAAACTGAATCCATAACATATCCACAACGTCCATGACTGCAATTCAACATACAAATAATGATCCGATCGTCCACAACCACCCAACATACCTTCAACATACGTAGGACGATCGAAAAAGGTCATCAAGTGGGTTGATGTCACTCGAATGACCTAAAAAGAACGAATGAAGATACTTTCTATTGGAATAGTTCGAAAGTTGTATATAGTCATTATAACACAAATATTTACATAGTTTCTTTTGAGTGAGATTGAACCCACTTGATGACTTATTTCGATCATCCTACATACGTCGAATGCATGTCGGATTGTCTTGGACAGTCGAATCGTCGTTTTTAGCAGAAACGATATAATTATCGTTTTATATAAACTAAAACGATATATGTATCGTTTTAGTTATGATTTAAGCGAAACGATATCAATGTCGTCAAAATTGTAATGAAACGATATGGACATCGTTATGTATCAAATCCACAAAATAACATAACGATGTCCATATCGTTTTTTATTTCAGGAACGATATCCACATCCTTCCGAAAATTAGCGTGTATTTTATATTGAAACGATATCCAAGTCGTTTTTTTGTTACGGGAACGATTTCAATATCGTTACGAAAATCAGTGAAGCAGTGTGTATTTTATATGGAAACGATATTGAAGTCGTTTTGTACTACAAGAACGATGTCCATATCGTTACGAAATAATGTCTTTTTGTATAGAAGGACATTTTAGTCATTTACAAATTGTATTATCTATTTTATGTATCTTTAGGCCTTTTAAATGAAAAACATTGATGTTGGTCTTTTTAAACAAATGTTTGATTTGACTAGGCTTTTTAAATGAAAGCCCCAAAAAAAAAAATTTACAGTCCACTCAGCTTCCTCTAATTTGTCTGCTTGTCTCAAGCAGTTGTTTTTGCTTTACGGGATTTTGCTACTTGTAATCTGAGTTGACATTTCGATGTCCAATTCTTCACAATATGAGGTTCTCGAAATTTTTATTGGATATGAATCCCATCTTTTGTAGGAAATGTATGTTGAAATGTCAGTATCGATATACAAATAGTAAAACCCTTAAAAAAAAAAATAGAGCTAACCTTTCCCCGTAATCCATAATATTCATTTTTAATTGTTAATATCACTAATGATGACTCAAGTCCAAGCTAATTTCCAAATTGGTCATTTAAGTATTTTTGTGCCCATATTAGTCTCTAAAGCCAAAGAATTTACATAAGTGGTCACTTCGTAGCATTGACACCACATTTAGCATAATAGATTTTAAACCTTCACGCTGGATGAAGAGCGTTGAAGTAATTGATTCCTTCTAGCTGACCTCCTATTTTAGCTTCATTACGACCCTTTTACTATTTTTAAGGTTAGAATTAAAGGGAGCAATTTGTGATTTTTGTGCTAAAGTGAGATTTTTCTTAAGAATTGTGTTGATTTTGGAAATATATAATTTCACGACATAAACACATTGATCGGTAGTAGATGACAAGATTTAACGGGCCTACGTAGGATACGGAGTGATGCTACTAAAGGAGTGACCAATTATGCAATATTATTTAATTGTAGGGGTAATTGGCACAAAAAACCATAATCTTTGTCTCTATGTGGAATACCTGCTATCCTCCATTCTGCAGAAAACCAATTATAGTTTTTATTAGATTTCACTCGTCTAATAAAAGGAGTGACCAATTATGCAATATTATTTAATTAAAATTAAAAATATAGTTTTTATTAGATTTCACTCGTCTAATAAAAGTCAATAATAACGACTAATTTTTTCAATTTTAATCTGATTTGAATCTCTACCGAACACGTCCAAAATACACACTTCTTTTTTAATAAAACAAAAAAGAAAAGAAGAAAAATAAAGAATAAATTGTAACTATAGTCTAAATTTTTCTAGAAAATACAAATCAGTCCCAAATAAATAATTAAAAAATTAAATGGACGTATAAGTTGGTTTTTATATTTTATTTAAATTAAATTAAGTAAATAAATTTTTAACTATATTTATTTTTTTATTTATAATATTATCGATGTATAAGTTAGTTTCTCTCTTTTATTTATAATATTATCGACCTAAGCTTCTCTCTTTTTTTTTTTTATCGAAGAACTATTGATAATCTTCAATAACATAATTGATAACATTGTCATCATTTATTTGATATATATATATACACACACATATGTTGATAATCTTATAAATAAAAAAAATTGTGTTTAATTTTTTTAAAATAAAATATAAAAACTAACATATACGTCCATTTAATTTTTTAATTATTTATTCGGAATTCATTTTCATTTTTTTTTTAAATATTGAAACCGCGGTTGCAATTAATTCTTTATTTGTTCTTCTTTTTTGTTTTGTTTTGTTTTAAGAGGAATGCATATTTATTATTTCACGAGACTTTATGGGAAAAAAAATAAAGAAAATGTTGTATTTCGCAAAGAAAAAAGTCATAGAGAGGGTTTTCACCAAAATGAGAGGATAGGGGTATTTCACAATAGAACCAAATGTTAGGGATATTTTGTACCAATAACCCTAATTGTAGTGACTAAATAGGTCACAAAAATATTTTATTGACTAATTTGAAATCTCACTTTAAGTTGAATGACCCTTTGTGAAATTAACTCTCAGTTTAATTTTGATTGCTTGCTTTATTGATTTCCGAGAGAGAGAGAGAGAGGTGTGTCTTCTTCCCACGTACCCTTTTAATTTGAATTTTGAACATGCTTTTGTCCCTTTTCTTGACTTTCCAAACATATTCTTACAACCTTGAAAACCTAAACTGTAACTTATAATTTTCTTTTAAATTAATATTGATTTTAGTTATATATTTTATAGGATTCATAATAAATATTTACTTATTCATTCATGTCTGATCCCCTGTCCACATTGTATTAGATAAAAACAATTTCACCATGATTCTTTACAATAGTCATGCATTCAGATAATCATATTTACGATTATCCGTCACTTCAACAGTGAGAAATTTTTATCCTACCAATTGAGGATAGATGATCAATTCTACTTATTTACTATTCATTTCTGTCATATTATGTCTACCATTCTATTAAAAAACTTATTTTTAATCACACATTTTTCAAAAAAATCACTATTTCCGAAACTCATTTTTTCGAAGAAAAAAAAAACCTATTTTAATAGACATCAAACAGGGACTATAAATTCAATGATAAAGCTTCTTTGTCATAAGGGTTTGACAAAAAATTTGACATAATTACATGTGACACTACATGATTGAAAGAAAAAACTAATTTTATTTTAAATTGTACAATCATAAAATGTCACGTAACATTATATCAATTTTAATGTTAATTTAGCATGATTGTAATTTCAATTAACTTATATTTTATCTTAGCACTGCAAAAAGACATCTACATAGTGGCTTAAATGTAGAAATACATGGAGAAGAAAGTTAGTGTGTGTTTGTCTCCCATTATTGTAGAAGAAATAAGGTAATGATTCTAATGAATAGTGTTTTTTGGAAAATGTCTGATTGAAATTTAAAGTAATTTTATTAATTTGTGTGTAGAATATTTTATTGAATGAATGTGTAGTGGAGAATTTTACTATAACAAACAATGTTTTGAAATAATGGGAGACAAACGAGACCTTATTGTTTTGGCAAAAAATAATTGATATAACTATCAAGTGAAGAAAAAGAAAAATGTGCACAATTTTTTTTAAAATTATTTTCTCCGAAAAATAATTTCAACCACACTTTTTATAGGATTCAAAATTTTCTTCACTTTTCATTTGCAAGTTTTCCAAAAAAATAATTTTTTACATGAAAAAAAATAAAATGTGCCAAACAAGCTTTTAATTAAGAATTAGAAAAATGCTAAGTGTACATAATATATGTACATAAGCGTGTACATACCTCTCACATGGGGTGGGGTCCACAAAAATGCGGGTCTCACCCCATGTGAGTGTTATGTAACACTCTATGTACATATATTATGTACCTCAAGCACTTCTCTAAGAATTATGCTAGGTATACAAAATGTTTTATATAATCTTTTACCTACTCGTCAAATAGCGGCCCCCAATTGGGGGGTGCCTTGGCCCACAGGCGCCTCCCAATAGGAGGCCGCCACTTGACGAGTAAGTAAAAGATTGCGTAAAATTTTATGTACATATAAATTTATTCTTTAGTTAATTGATAGATAGAGAAGTTGACGCATAGATATATTTTGGAAAATGGCACAAAAAATTGCATTCTAACTATGGAAGCTCAATAATGATTAAACATGTTTGAGACAATAAATTTAATTATTCACATGAAGCTTAGGGAAAAATATTACATTAATTACTTCTTTAATAGTCTCAACTTTTTAATTATAAACAAAAAGGGTGTTTGGTGATGATTAAAATTAGTTTTTTTAGTGGACTGTGATAAAAAAAAAAAAAAAAAAATTAAAACATGTGGTCGAAAAGTTGTGGAATCCATAAAAGATGTGGTTGATATTGATTGTTTGACTTTGACTTGAATTAAAATTAAATTTTAATCTAGACCAAATAGGGGCAAATTTAATTTACTTCTTTTGACCCCTAAAAACACTCTCAAAGCACATTTTAACAGAATAATATTATGGCAATTAGTGGATTTATTAATACTTCACCGGTTAATTATGCATGGTTGGATATAATAAAAGAAGAGAGAGAGGTTAATTATTTATACGTTATTATGTTCACAGGACTCGATGCTTAGCTTATGCTAAGTATTTGGATGACATGACATACTACAATATATGGTAGGAGATAAAGATCAATTAGAAAACTGATTATACCATCTATTGTCGAGTGTCATGTCATGATAAATATCGATATTCGAAACTGAGGAGGTCAACTTCAATTATGTTCAATTCTTTGCAAATTAACGATTTTACACGTTTGAATTTATTTAGTTTAATTAATGTTGTAAGAACAAGACTAAGAGCTTGTTTGGTACAGTTCAAAATCAAATTAAAAGTGAAAATATAGTCGATATTGGGTCTCACTCGTATAATAAAAGTCAACAATAGCGGCTAATTTTTCAATTTTAATCCAATTTTAATCTCTACCAAACACAACCTAAATTTTTTTGCATGCTTTTCCCTCCCAAGTTAATTAAATCTACCTTAGTTTAATTAAATGTTTAAATTTCAACACTTGAGTAATTTCAAAATCTGTAGTCAACGAAGAAAACTTACGTAAAATCAGGTGTCAAAATTATTCAAATTGATTTTTACACGTGGGACCATGGCGACATATGAATATGGGAGGACTGGGTCAATAATAGTGGTGGAAGTGGGGGGTGGACCCAATACCCACGATTTTCCCGCAATTTACTCTATGGATCCCACCCCCATGTGATTATTATCTAAGCCGCACATTGGTACTGGCCTCTTCCAAGTCTCAAAGGTGACTTACTTTAGTTTATTTTTACTTTTGCTTCGTGTAGAATTACTTTTGAAATAAATTATAAGGTGTGTTTGAATCACATTATTTTAAAAAAATATATTTTGAAATGGACTGTGCTGAAAGTACAAGAATTCAAAATTCATGTACTGCCAGAGAACAGACAATAGGGTGGTGGGTGGGGGAGTTTTTGCCAATTTTTTATTCACATGGGCCCATTCCCATGTGAGACAAATTCAAAAACCTGTATAAAATCCCTTAAAATAGTGTCTGTACTCACGATTTTATCCATTTTAAAATAGTAGATTGATGGAAAATATATGGTTAAAAAAGAAGGAAAAATTATTAATGTGATAGAAAATATTATTTTATTGAAAAATGTGTAATTGAAAATGAGTAGAATAATGAAAATGAAAATTTTAATATGTACCAAACATGTGCTATATTTTTGTTTGAAAATTTATTTTTAAGAGAGCCTCATATTTCATTTCGAGTAATGTTATAATCACATTTTATGTAGTGTTAGGTGATATATTGAATGAATGTGGAATTAAATGACTCATTTAATTATATTTATCATTTAATGCTACATTAGCGGGATCAGTTGTGGAGCCACATTCAAGCACTGACCACCCAAAAAAAAATTGATTTTTTTTTTATTAAATTGAATATTTGATCTGTTATGCGCTTGTGGAGATTTTTTGAAGGAAGTACTTGAGATTGGAAGTAATATGGATTGAGATTAAGACAAGCAATTAGCAAATTATAACACTTGAAAAGGAAAAACTCAATAAATACAAGTCACTTTTATATACTTGTGTGCGTGTGTATTTCACTAAGTAGAAGCGAGGACATAATAATGGGTGCATATAGAGCAGAATATGATTACGATTACTTATTCAAGGTGGTGTTGATAGGCAATTCAGTGTCAAAAAATCGAATTTATTATCAAGATTCACGCGAAATGAGTTCAGTCTTCAATCAAATTCGACAATCAGTGTTGAGTTCGCCACTCAAAGCATCTAAATCGATGATGAAATAGTCAAGTCCTAAATTTGGGACAACGCCGACCAAGAACGGTATATATGTATACATAATTTCTTTTGTAAAATGAAATGTGTGCTTTTTATGAATTTGGATTATTGTAAGATATCTAGATCTGGGTAGTTGGCATTATGTTGATTTATATTTTAACATTTTATTTGAATTAATTGCTCGGTTCTTTTTCAGATAATCATACTTGTAAATCTGTGTCTACTTATGAGGTTTTCGGATCTAGGATTTAAAATGACTTTTTCTTCTTGTACTTTTTTCTTATTGATGTAGTTGTAAGTAGTGGCGAAGCCAGAGATAAGGAAATTTAGAATTCAATTTTCACCTCTAGTGTGTGTAATCTCCATATACTTTTTAGAAGGTTAAAAGTCAGCAGTTTCTAGAAAGGATTTAGTGATAGAACAAAGCAGGATTTTATCTATTGAGAAAAATATATTAACAAAATCATGCTGATGAAAATATTATTTTATTAAAAAATGTGTGGTTGAAAATGAGTAGAAAAATGCGAACGAAAATTTTAATATGTACCAAATAGGGACTTAGATGACAACAGAAAAAGAGTCACGCTATAAGTGCAATTATGGTTGACAATTATGAGTAGGCAAAATTTGTATCATTCATTTCAAAAACCGTTTTTTAAATCAACTACACAAATCTCGACAACATATGAATTGTCAACAAAAATTGTATAAATAGATTTATTCAAAGAAAAATAGAAATCAAGTACGACATTGAATTGGACATGGGCTATTCAAGTTGAAAAGGTTGACAATTTAAGATGTAATTTCATTCAATATCATAGTAGAGCTTAAAAAGCACAGACGAACCATTCGAACAGTAAAGCTCGAACAACTTGTAGTTCAAGATTAGAGCGTGTTTGATTAACTTTATTTTTCATAGAAAATGTTATTTTTTCACCAAAATTCCTACTTTTGGAATGTTTGATTGACAATTATTTTTTTATGAAAATATTTTTCAATTTTTGGTCATGTGACCATATTTTCCTCAAAAACAAGGAAAATATTTTCTTTAGGGGGTGATTTTTATTTTTCAGATAATTTACTCTTTCTTTCTCTTTCTCATTTACCCACCAATTAAAAAAATGGACAAGTATAACATTTTCTAAATTGAACACCAAATCAATCAAACACATTTAATTAATAATTTTCATACAAATAAATTCTAGATAATTGAATTGTCTAAAATTTATTTTCTTTGCATACAAATTATATGCTCGCAATTAAATGCACCCTAAGTTGATACAAATTACAAACATTTGCATGACAAAGCAGTACAAGGTGTAGGATTTTAGTTATATCACCTGCAATTTAAACACTTCCCAAATACTCTTGTGTTTTTTTTAAACATCTTCTGCATCTTATTGCTTGAGTGTTCGTTTGGTAGTGCTTATAAGTTGTCGATCTTACAAAATGTGTGAATTATGTATAATAAGTTGTCGATCTTACAAAATTTGTGGATAAAAAGTGTGTTTGACAAACCAAATTCCTGGACATTTCCATCTAGGCCTTCCAAAATGAGAGAGCTTAACCTCTGAAAGATATTTTAAATAAAAACAAAATTAGAAGATTGCTCAAACCCTCAAATGGATTTGAATTAACTGATTAGGATCCAACCCAAGAGCTTGTAGAAAACCAAAATCAAAGGAAATGTCTAAAATTACACCTGCACCTTAAATAAATCTAAATGTACAATTATAGACTCTCTCAATGAAGCCTCAATATGCTTTCACTCATCCTAATCACCACTAGAATCTGCTGATTCCAACGGTCGTCCGATTTCACCAAACGCATAGCCCAAAAATTCCTTTTTGCAATTGCATCTTGGTGATGTATAGGAGAGCTCGAGCGTATGGTATCATCATCTAACAGCCTCTGGAGCGGAGTTGCAATACGGTGTATGCAAACATACTAACTTAGTGCAAGTCAGACACAAAATAGCAAAAAATAAGCCGATGACAAGCCCAAAAATGCTCTTCCTTTTTTCTAACTTTACTGCTCTCCTGATTATACTTCCAAAACACGGGAAAAGTCCCCCACATGCAAAGACCATCACATGGTCAAGACCGCTGTAGTCAATTCCGGCTAAAATCGCTCCAATTGCAGATAATGGACCCACGAACCCAATGAGTGCAGCAGATAAAAGGGACCCGTGCCAACTGTCAGTTGCACCAAATATGCAGCTAGCTACGGCAGCACCCCGAGGAAACCCATGGAGGGAGACAGGAAGGACAATGTGGCGTCCAAGCCCATAGGCTTTAGGTGCAGCAACTCCTAATGCAAGTCCCTCAGCTAGAGCATGAAGGGCAATTGCCACACAAGATAAGATTGAGTAGAGAGTGAGTGCACTAACTGAGTAGCCAGTGACAGCAGATAAAGTATTTGCTGAAGTCCTCTTGCGAGTTCCAAGCTTCGTAGCGCTGGAAGTCGATATGTGGACGAATCCAGATCCCAGTCCAAGAAGGATCAGGATGGGGAAAAGGCCCATCTTTGCAGACAGTAGTAGTTGCAGAGGTCTCCAGGCACCAAGAACAAAGGCAATGCCAGAGGCCACACCAGTGAGGAAGGCATGCTGAAGATGGAATGCAAAAGCTAATGCAACAAGAGCAATTCCACCCAGTAATGGTCCCAGACCAAAAAGTAGTGACACGAAGAAGCCAGAAGCGTCCTCTGGACTGCAATGTAAAGTAATTTTAGCATAAAACAGAAAAGCTACGTTTCATACTGACTTTCTAATTTGAGCAATTATGTTCAGAAGGTTTTATGCAACAGAATTTAGTGAAATGTAGGCACTTTCACTAAGCTGAATGACAGATCTTTGCAAGGGATGAATAATCCAGCATCCCCCTCAGTAAATGTGTCCTTTTATTTACTTCATTACAGTCATAATTATTTCCTTCCCTTCTTAAAGAAAAGGACTAAATGCAGTTTTGTAACAGTTCCAGTGCCATGAAGTTGAAGATCTCATTTTTCCTGAGAACTTCATGCTAAAGGATTGCAATGAACTGGACCTACGAGCAGAAATTTTTATAATTCTCAATTTTTTCAACATTATTTACCAGTACCATGACAAATTTTAAAAATGTGAAATAACCCTTTACAATTTATTCCTCCATATTTCAAGAATTTCTGCTCTAGCAACAAACTTTCAGAGCCTTAGTTTGAGATAAGTTGGTGATGTTTTAGATTTCTTCCTCTATTATGCCAAAGCTAAAAGAATTACGGGACGGGGTTACAGTAGGCAAGTCATCCTAGTGTTGCTACTAGAGGTCAACCATTGAAAGTATCACGGACTAGCACATGATATGACAATAGATACTCACTGAACGAGTCAATTTGGAGTTCCAGTAAGAATGAAAGAGGATGCGCACGTACAGAGACAGAGAGAGAGAGAGAAGGAGACACACACACACAAAAAAACAGAGAGAGATAGAGTACTTGTAGTAGTGGGTGAAATGCTCAAACAAAGAGCTTAGAGCTATCATAAATGCCACAGAAAGCGTAGCCGCTGATGCAACATGCGATGGAGAAGATTCCTACAAATCAAAATACATTAACTTTATTTAATTACAACCCAGTAAAAATATTTGAGCAATGTTTTTAGTGATAGAATCAGAAACTATATCAATGAGTAATAATCAGATCCCTCAAGTTAAACGTGCCATTCAGCTTTAAACACTTGGTAACTGGAGAGTCTTTCTATCTATAGGCACCAAGCAAGGAAATATCCAAGCATTGCAATCACAGAACTGAAAATGCAATTGTTCATATCAACCACTGGAATTTCAGGTTGACAGTCGACCTACTCTACTCATGACAGCTATGGAAATTAACTATTATGGTTATTTCAAGCCGGCAAAATTAAAAGTGACATTCATAAAGATGGAAAAACGAAAAGAAAACTATATCGATATCCATAGATAAATAATAGCCCTTGACATTGCCTCTGCACATGAAAAGTCTATAATTCCGAATTCAGGTAATGAAACTGTGGCACTGTGAACCTCATTCTTCTACTAAAATGTGAAATCGCCTAAAGTTGTACATTCACAATTTTCATCTTCACGTCAACTGTACTTGCATGAACAAACTGTCTAGTTCGTTTACTTGCCCAGAGTACCAATTCATTCCCTTGAAATAGTGATGTAATTCCAACATGTATTAACAAGAGGGGGGAAATGTGAATATTTTTCCCCCTTTTTTATTTGGTTTAAAATAAGACTTAAATAGAAAGGTGACTTTCTTTCCCTACTAAAATAGATATGCATGGATGATGGTATAGCCTCATGTGCATTAGTAGAATATTATGGAAGGAAAGTTATGGAAAATATCTCCTCAACTGCACTAAAACCATGAAGTCAAACCAGATAATAACCTGCAGCTTTAGCCCATGGAGAAAATAACGAAAACTTATCCCATGAGTAGTTAGGATTAGAAGTTGATGATGAGAACTCCACTAAGGTAGAGAGCTTGCAAGATTAATACAATTAACAATATCTTAAATAACCAGATTTAGAACATCAAAACTGCATGCATAAAACAAGTAACACGAACACCTAAACTAAAAGTTTGAAAAGGAGGACAATGTAAGCTTTTAATTGGGTTCTACTATGCTTAACTTTCATTTTTGTTTATTAACTCATTTGGTTAATAGCCATTGTGGTTTTGACTTTTGAGGTTATTCTTCCAATGTAGGGGAGAACTTAGCTAGTTACCTTGAATCCATCTGGAAGGACCTCTGCAATAACCATCCAAATCATGCACCCAGCAGCAAATCCCGTAGCAAATGGCAAGAACTTGTTGAATGCATCAGCACATATAAATGATGGCACTGCTACAATAGGCTGCATCAAGAAAAAAAATCAAATGCCAAGTTATCAACTTAAAACATTCGTACAAAATATAAAGATAACAAGGGAAACAAAATTGCATTGTAGTCTAATTCAGAGGTCAAAAATCTATTATAACCCGCTCATTAGAAATGGATGATGCATTTGCAACACTTTCTCAATTTCACAAGTCAATCGTTCAAATCACATACCCCACTTACACTATTCATAAGTTTTCTGACTTGCATTATTTTGGCACACTCTTCAAAGTTCACCTATTGGGGTAAAATTGGTTTTTCTTCACATTTCTGGATTGGTTTCATGTATCTTATGGCAAGAGCAGGTCTCTTTTCTGCTAATGAAGTGATCATAGCTACATATGCATAAAATAAGTTAAATATTACGCTTCCTGATCGTATTTTACACCATAATTTATTGTCTCTTGATTAATAGAAAGATCTTTGTAGTATACACAATTTCATTTTGTATATTTCGAGGTAACAGTGTTCAAAGCATTATGTACTCTGTCACTATTTGGGGAAAGCCTACTTTGTAGGCATGTTCTCAACTGTTACATTTTAGCAAGTTTTACTGTATCATGCAATTTGGTAAGCATTTATTTTGCCATAAGCAAAACAAATTACCTGTGGCAGCGATGTAATCACACTCCATAACATAGCATTCTGCGGAGAGACCCCTCTTGATGCAAGCACCATGCTAACAGCCAAGCCCTCAGGTATATTGTGCACAGCAATGGCCAAAGTTACCAATATCCCCTGAGATAAACCCTTAGATCCAGCAAAGGATACTCCAACGCCAGAGCCCTCCCCAAAAGAATGAAGTGTCATAATTCCAATGACAAGAATGACTTTAGCTGCTTCTGCTCCTTTTATGTCCAACATGCTCACTTCTCCGTATTGCTCAAGGAGCTGAGCATCGTCAAGTTATAAAGTTGAACGTTAATCCCAATATAAAAATTTCTGACTTCCAAATATCAATTGATAGTATACAAGAGAAGTGATTAAGTTTAATTCTTAATTATTTCAGGTACCTTACGTCAGTTTTTTTATCCATCTCGTGAAACAAAAAATGGGATTTCTTTTCTTTTCTGTGATCTACTTGTCTATTTGAAATCAGTAATTACAGCTGTAGGCTAATGTACAACAAAATAAATCTTTTCTTGTCCAGATTTAGTAGATAATTATCCATATACTTCAAACAGAAATGTAATTATCAACCTTTGCTTATTTATACACTTTGCAAGTGAGTCAATAAAAAGGAAATAAATGAAGAACTGGAAATGCCTTTCCAGAACATAGAATGAAATCCATTTCATGATCAAGGATAAGACACGCAGAGAATTCCACTAAATTTGCTACGTTACACAAGGTAGGCTTGTGATGGAGTAATCTAAAGCATCTTGTATGGTGCTACATAATTGCATTGGTGTAGTCATATTGGTTCAATTGGTTGGCATAAGATGTCTGGCAAGTAAACAATATTAATTAGTAATAATCCATATAGACGTGTACTTAAATATTGAACAAATAATATTCGAAATATTCCGATAAGGGTATTTTATACACTTATTTAGGCCGTTAAATATGGATATTTTGGATTACTTTTAGGGAATTATTGTTTAATCTCATGTAAATATTGGTTGCACAGATAAAACTCGATGTTAGACAAGCTTTTGGAGAAAATGAATGAAAACGAGCTAAAATGATGTTTTTCATGCATATTTTAGAGAATGGGGGTCAACTTGACACAAATTGGAAGATCAAGTAGGAGAGTAATGTTTGAAGAAGCAGGGAGCAAAATCATGTTACCACGCGATATCAGCATGATGTGCCATGCAATTGCATGGTACAAATTCGAGGAAAATCCTGTTTCTTCTCTAGTTTCATCTAAGTTTTGGAAAGCAAGTTGACCAATGATTTAACCTAATTTGAGCCTCTAATTTCGGGATTATTCATTCAAGAATGTGGAGAACAAGGTTAAGAAGAGATTCAAGGCAATTAACATCAAGAGTTTGAAGATTCAAGCTCATTTAGAGGACTTCAAGGAAGCGAAATTGATTCAACTTCTTCTTGCAATTTTATTTTTAGTTTAATGAATATTCATATCTTTGGTTGTAATTCATCATAAGCATGCTCAATAAACGTTAAGAATAATAGTTTATGACATGCATTCAAAATAGGTAGTCGCAAAATTGAATGCATTTCTAAGTATTTTGAATTCTAAATATGGATATTTCGGGTTGTGTTTATAAATATGTTTAGCTTGCCTCGGGAGAGATAGCTTAATAAAATTGGATTATTGGTTGTCAATTTATAAATAAATTAAACTAAAGAATATAGGTTGAGAATTGAAAAGGAAGAACAATAGTTGGAGTTAAAATCTTAACACACTCTTCTCATATAAAATTTTGATGTGCAATTAGATAGGAATTAGAATAGAAATTAATAGAAAAAAATAACAAACACCACTTTATTCATTTGATTTGGTTACATTCGACTTTGATTTCAGATCAATATAATTCAAGTTAAAGTGCATTCCTCGTGAGAACGATGTTCTTACTCCTAAAAACTAATATTTGTCAACGATCACGTACACTTGCTAGATTTGACCAAACACATTCCAAACCCCACCCTTTACCTATAAATCCACGCACAGTGAAAGAACTATAATAGTCCAAAGTTCTATGAAGTGTCCAATGAGAAGTTAGAAAATTTTGGATTTTTGTAATTGAATCCAACTTACGACGTTATAATTGAATCTATGTTGAAGTTTTTTAGTCAAAAATAAAAAAAAAAACCATTTAGTAACAAATCATGTTTTAAAACTAAAGCTACTCGACCAAATTAAACAGTTAACGGAATATGCTTATAGAATTAATGGAACACATATTCCTGTTCAACAAGTGAAACAATTTCCACCTCTGATAATTCAAGTTTGAAGGAGACCCAAAAAAACAACTGTGACCTATTAGATTGCACTACATATAGTAAACATATATCCATTTCAAGAGAGTTATGATAGCTTTAATTTGATAATCTCAAATTAGAAATTTGAAAAATACATAGCAACAAAAAACTGCTGGCAGATATAATAGAAATTAGCATATCAAAAGAAAAACAACAAGAAAATGACATCATAATTTGAATATAAGATGTTACTTTGTAAAAAGCAAATGCTAACTAGCAATTAGCAACTGAATTTCAATGTAGATGACTTGAAGGTTTAAGAGCTTCACCTTCTTACAAAGCCAAATGAAAATGCCACCTGCCAAAATACCGAACACAACCCAACTACCACTGCCATGGCTCTGTCCTTCCTGTATAAGGTCAAAGCTGGCTGCCAGCATCACCCCTGCAGCCATCCCATTGCATATACCAGCCCATTGAGAATCGAGCTCCACAAAGAAGAATGGTATGGCACCTAAACCAGTAGCTGCAGCCATCGCCAGTGTGAACAATGCAACTGTCGACACTGAAACTCTATTGTTCCCACCCTTCTGCTCATCGCCCATTTCATTACTAGTCCCGTCAGAACTCAAAACATGCTCTATACCTGACCCATCTATCACACCATTCCCTGCATTCCTTTGGGGAGCAGTTCTTAACTTTTGTAAAGTCTCTTTTTCCTGTTCTGCTTTAACATCATCATTAAATATTGCTATAAAGAGAAAAACAATCAGGACCTGTTTAAATCTTAAACCCATCTTCAACCTATGTATGCAGTCAGATTATTATGCAACCAGATAATTAACAGAGGATTTAAAAGATCTGGTTGCAGCAACGGCACAGAATCCCAATGTTTCTACCTAACCTTATCTAGTTGCAGAGTCATCAGCTAAACACAATCTGCCTAGCTATAGCTTGGTGATGATCTTTTCAACTGAATTCCAACTGATAGAATTAAATGTCCCTGCTTTGGCACAAAGATTAAACAACATCAATAAATGCACAAAGATGTGGAGATGGACAGACAAAAGAAAGAGGTGATATTATCAGTGCTACCGACCGGCAATCTAAAACTATCAGATGTATATTGCTCATGATTTTCATACAGTAATAAATAAATGGGGTATAGTGATTTATAAGAATTTGATTCTGGTTTCAAGGTCAAGTGAGCAACAGCCAACAAAAAAAAGGAATATAGAAAACCAATCCAAAAGTCAATCACGTAATTTTCCACCTAGGCCTGGCATTCTGAAATTATGAACAGTGTCCATGATATTTGGAAATCTGCTTCCTGCGATGAACAATTCCCCTGATCTTCTTATGTGTTAAACAATGGGGATGCATTTCTTGAGCACAATTCAATCTTGATCAATGTAAGAAAATTGACACATTATGAGAATCCAACTTAAGAAAATGAAATTAACCAAACTTCTCCATTCGGCATATTTAGGGCTGCAATCAAGAATTCTACAAACCCAAAAGCCCTAAACGATAAAGAAGCTAAATAAAAAATATATATAAACCAAAAACCCAAAATTAAATAATTGGAATCTTAAATTCGTCCAAGTAGAATCATCTTGAACCCGTAGAATCATCTTGAACCCAGCCAATTCCCTAGATTAGTACAACCCAGAAAGGAAATCATACATATATATATACGCTACGTGTACATAAACATATATGAAGAAAAATACCTTTTTGATTCAATCTGAAACGTTGATGGGTTTCTTGTTTTTTGGGAGAATCAAGGTTTTTCCTTTCCTTTCATTTCCTTTTTCTATTTTACGAATTTGTAGGGATATATTTATGTAATGTACGAAACAAAGAAGACGACGACTCGACCAACTCCTTTTCTCCTTGACAGATTATGGCGCATTTATAATTGGATATGAAAATTGGCCATGGTGTTCTTCATCAACGACATGTTTGGCAACGCTAAAAGTAACTCAACATTACGTCAAAGTAATCCTTGATAGTAACTTATTTTCGACATTAACCAACAAAAAGAATTGTATACTATGCCATTATGGTACTTATTAATACTTACAATTAAACTTACTTATAAGTAATATTTGTAATACTTACAATTAAACTTACTTATAAGTAATATTTATAAGTAATGGACTCTGTAGAATAGGTAGCCTTAGGCTATAGATTTGTTGTTACACCAAAGTCAATTATTCGAATATGCGGGTCTCAAAACCGTGGATCGTCCATAGTTACGTGTGGTGCACTTTGTTTTAGATTTTTTTTATTTTTTAAAAAAATGTCATTCTTACTTTTTCTCTCCCCTTCGTATAAGGACCGGCGTATTGAGCACCCATTGGCCGCATGTGTTGGATCCGTCAGGCACATTTTTTTATTTTTTTTTTACAATGAATAAACTTTTTATATTATATATCTAGTAATTTGTTTTATTTTCAAACATTTCTTGTAGTCTAGCTGGTTAGCATTTGTATATTCATATGAGAAGTCTCAATTTCGAATATCTTTCCCACTAATTTTATTGTGATATTTTTAATTTTACAAATTTTACCAAAATTAAATGAGATAAGGACAAGTTTCGATCATATGACCTCTCCTTAGAATATTAAAAGTTTGACAATTGTGGCACTTGTAAAATTTGATATTAAATTTACTAGAATAATATATGTTACATTTTAGCGATTTTAATGCAACTGTAAAAAATTCGAACATGCGCTCTTCCTTTGAATTATACAAAACTTGGCAACAATATCATTTGATGAATATTGCTAGTTTTTACAACAAAAATTATATATGTTCAGTTTGAACAAAATAATTATTATATTTAAATTTTAAACATCGTTTGATTCTTTTTTTTATTCGAAATACATTTTTCTCTCGTCTTTCAACCACACAATTTTTAGTAAAATAATATTACATGTAAATTCAAAATTTATCCTTATTTTTAACCACATTCTCTATCAAATCACTATAAAAAGTATCAAACGGGGCTCTTAATATTTTTTTTTGCTGACAATAGTCGACGATCCACTGCCACCCGTGCTGGCTCAAAATCTTTGGTCCACCACTGCATATAAGTCACTCTTATGTATTTATATTATAGTATTAATGATGCAGAATTATAGATAATTATTTATCTTATAATAAAAATATTTAAATTAGTTTTACTTGTTTTAAAAGAATCAGTGTTTTATGAGAATGTTGAATTGTTGTTCCCTTAGAGCACGACTTTAAATATAAAATTCATTAAAATATTACATGGTTCGAAAAGAAGCACGAAATTATGAATATTGTGCCATTCATGAAGAATCAAAAAATTAATTACATTGTGTTCATAGNATGAATATTGTGCCATTCATGAAGAATCATAAAATTAATTACATTGTGTTCATAGAAAAATACAAATTAAACATTATCGTGTATCATATCCATCCAAGTATTCACAATTATCTTTTTCTAACTTTTATTAGTCCATTTTTTATGAGTTATGCATGATTACTTCTTTCGTTTCTATGCATATGCAATATATAATAACAATGTCATTAATCACAATATATCTGGAATATTACATTCGTAGGACAATAACATATATGTGTATACGTCGGTAACTTCGTTCAAATAATTCAATCATCAGCAATTATCACACCAGCAATATATTTCACAAAATCAAATAGAAGTATAATATAATTACTATTGTTTTGCATTGTAGTCGAATCGACACTCACCTTCCTCATGGTCCATCTTGGAATCATGGCTTCATTCCTCCACATTTCATATAAATCATTAACTTAAGAATCCAAACTATCAAAGTATCATCCTATGCAAAACATTTAAGGTTAAATACACTAAAAGTAAGGTTCATGGGCTAAAAATACCAAAACCATGGGCTCCAAGGCGAAACTAAGGACAAAATTCGATACCGGAAAACCAACATGCAAAGAACATGGAAAAACTAGAGTGCCATAATGAATAAAGAGATCTCCAAATATATAGTACATATTACATTTGAAATCATATCGAGTCATGAGTCCAACACATTTTAAGGAACTCAATTCTTAGCTCGTTCCAAAATTCTTTACACGTTTATGTCATGATTGCATTGGTGTCCAAGGAAGTGTCGACCCCGTTCTAAAATCACATGGGGATCAACCCCTGAGGTAGGAGGTCGACCCATCTCCCAAAAGTGTCGGGGTAGACCCCTAGCCCCAAAATCCCATTTTTTCCCCCAAGATATGAAATTCAACCCTCATATTTTTAGTTTTCACCAAGTGCTAGAGTACAATTAAGGAAAATTCTTTTATTTGCTTCTTTAAAAAGTTCACTTTTAACCTCGAAAGTTATAACTCCTAAAAGTCCTAGAAAAATTATGAAATGTTACACTTTCTACAAGCCAATATTGATTTTTTCATGAAATTTTTTCACGTTGCCCATGCTCCAAAACTACGGATGACATGACACTTTGACACCATTATTGAGAATCGAGATCAACTCACTTTATTTTGCCCATAAGATTCTTATTCAAAAAGAAAAAATAATGAGGCAAGAAAATAAAAAGATTGAGAAAATTTTACAGTGTGTTAAACTTTCCATTACGTGAATAATTATTATGATCGTATAGAATTTCACTCACTCAAACTTCTCAAATAATGTAGGAAATAACATCTGAACTTTACCACACTCATCAACTCTACTCTTTGAAAAAGTCACAAATAGAACAAGGAAAATATGGTGCTAGACTTGCAATATTTCCTCACAAAAAAAAAAAAAACCCTCAACACAAGAAAAAAATAATAATAACGTCTGTGCACTAGAAATTTAACCTAATTCTATCCGTCCATTCGGTTGCACCCAAAATGCATTGTTAAGAAACATTTCAATTTTTCTAACCAATTGAGTACAAAATATTTAGACGACTTTTGCTCAAAGGAAAACCTGATTCACCTTTATTTTCTTGCCATAAAAGAATTGGTCGAATATTTTCTTTTGGCAACTTTCCCAGTACAGATTTTCACCAGTAAGCCACTACAGATTTTCAATAGTGGTCATCTTATCCTCTCATCAGTATTTTAATATTTAAAGTTCAATTATGTAATCATATAAAAATGATGAATTCACAACAGAATTTGTCCAATTTCTATGATTATGTGTCCTGAGAATGACCTTGAGGCTTAAAAAATTGCATGGCAATTGGAACACAAAGAAATTGGAATATTTACATCAGTTATGAAGATAAAGATACAAAGAAATTGGAATATTGTCATGCAATGAAGCTTTGAAAACTGGTGAGCTAAAAATGGTGTATAATTATATGCATTTTAACTAAAAATAATTGCATACAAGCACACTACTCAATTCGAAGGCGACACCCCTTGCTGAAGTCTTACATTTGTGGAATGAATAAGGGCAGATACCTTCGGATCCTAACACCAATTAGTGGCCGTCAATCGGACATTCGGATTACAAGGTTGATTCTCAAGCTGGGGCAGTGAGGTGGCGGAACTGTTAAAGCATTGGTTTTGGGGGACGATTGGGACAAGGGCATAAGGGTCTTTATAACACAATCAATAATTCGCTTCATTTTCAATTAGGCCTTGCTCTAGCTTCTTTAGGGGTTATTACTTCCTTGCCTACCATTTCTATATGCTTTTTAAAATAGAGAGGGAGAGCTAGGAGTGGAAGAGCGCCCTCTCTTTTCTTCAGGAAATATAGTTAGCTGGGCTAGTTCCCTGTTCCCGATATGTAACGAAAAGATTGATTGATTTATCGCATTCATTCATGAAAGCACTTGCCTTTCTCTGGTGGGCCCTTACTTTTAAGAATCAGGCTTTCATATGATATTCCTTTCATCCTAAAAATAATTGCATACAAGTACGATAGAATCACGATGAAAATATGAACAAATTGTGACTTGCTGAAATGTGGAAAATGTAAAAATTGGAAGGAGGTGAAATGAAGCAAAATATGCAATTGCAAAGCTCCTTAAGAAGGATTTCTTTCCCTACATTGATATTAACATGATCAAATGGACGTCTATATCCTAAAATACAACGCTTCTTTTCAAAATTAATGTAACACACTATTAATTTTGTCGGATAAATCAACTTTGGTCGTACTCTTCTAAACCGATAGATATCGAATATTAAATTATCGAACATTAGGACTCTTTTAAGTCGTAACATAATTTAAAAATTATTTTGACATAATTTGAAGAATGAATAAATTAGAAATCGATTTAATTGAATTCATATAGAGTGAAAAAAATAAAATAAAATTAGGATGGTCCAATTTACAGATTTCAATGTATCTTTTCCCAATGGTTACATCTTTTGGCACAATTCATTTTATCCACTAGATTGTACTATTTCACCCTATAAAAGGTTCGTGACTATTTGTTATACCATTATTTGTGTGGTCACACACTCCAAACAAATGAACAATCACTACTCTTTAATATGCACCACCTAATTTTAAAATTTACATTTGGTCACGATAAATTATATTCGTTAAATCAAAATTATGTGCAAACAAATAAAGTTAGAGTTTCGACTTATCGAAATCAAAATACGTGCATGATTTATGAGCAAACGACTGATTCGGCTCCCAACATTGATACTAAGAGGATCAAATGAACGTTTATCTCCTACGATATAATGTTTTTGAAAAAATAAAATAGTAAAGCACAATAGTAATTTTGTCGAGTGACACAGATTATTGTACTATTCTAGATCGTTTGATATCAAATAATAAAATGTTGAACACGGAACTCGAAAATAATTTTAAAATTATTTTGACAGAATCCGATTAAAAAATGAATTAGAAATCAATTAATTAAAATTGACTTGAAGTGGAATTAGGAATGTCATATATCTTTTCTTAATGGTAGCATCTTTTGGCACAAATTTATTTTAGCATTAGATCACACAATTTTCAAATTGGAATATGATCGGTGATCCAAATATTACCATATCCAGAAATGTCTCTTTATTGTAGATCTATTGCAATTGAAGAGACATCCAATCGTCGTACTTCTTGGAGACTTGTTCACAAATTTATCGTCATATCAATAAATTTAAACAATCACTCACATAAATGGAAGAAGTCAACTCAGAACAAGGAAGACGATAAAGAGTAATATCCGAAAGATAACACATCAAGACAGATAGTTTTCACTTTGAATCTTTCATAGTAAAAATTTATCGGACTCACTGAATAGTTAGTGAACGCATTACAAGCTTAGACAATAGATTAAACATACTATCTCTTATATATCTATTGTGTTCTTTATTTCGACATTGAACTTTTTAGGTTATGCAAGTACAATAGAGAATTCGCATAAAAAAATCTCATAAAACCAATCAAAATCGCATTCACAGAAGTGATATTCTATAAAGAGTACCAACAATGCTGAACTTGTATAGTTTACAAAATACAATCATCATTAAAAACATATATTTTCCTATGCAATTGTTTGTAGGCTACATTTATTTTCCAACTTGGTGCATAATTATATTCTTTTTAACTAAAAATACGTGCATGCAAATATGATAGATTCGTGACATACTACAAGTTGCAAAAGAAAACTAACAGTGCACACATTCAAATGGAAACCATTATGGCTGGACCATCGGTAATACCTTCTTGAAATGAAATTCTTGATCATTACACAGTGGAAGGAAAACTAACATTCTGTATCGTAATGCTAATAGTTGAATGCTCAAAGCGTGGGAGAAGTAAGACGAGTCAAGATCATATGGTGGAAGGGCATGCAGAAAACCAAATCACAGTCGGAGTCAAGATCATTACTATCAAGTAGGCCAATCAATGAAATTGTCAAGGCACCTCAATTAAATACAATAATAGACACTGGTTTCAGAGAACAATAAGTGTGTGCGCTTCATTTAAAAATATTTACATGGTTCTGCTCAAATAAAACACATAACTGTTAGAGAATACTTCATTTACAGAACACTCAACATTACTCTGTGGATAAAGCCTCACAGCTAGAAACATAATATAGTTTCACATCAAGGATAGTCACTAGACTCTAATGACAAAGGAGAAAGATTCACCAAATCAACAATCAGAGTTGAACACCAATCGGATGAAACCTAAGCTTCACTTGGCAAACTCACTATATGAAGATACACTAGGTTCAAATATATGCTTCTACTTCCAAATTCAATTCCTTATGGAGATGAAAAATGAAGGGCAAAGTACTCTTTAGTTACTTAAATTTTAGTATTTCCTGAAAAATCATAATTTTCAACTGCAGAAGAAAGTAAAATTTAATGTTTACGTTGAGAATGTGCATGCATTATTGATCGTCCTCTATCTGCTAGTAATATCTATATATAGATTAACTATTATTATGTTTATCAACCATAATAAGCTGTATGTATATGTTTGGTATGTATCTTTTTTTTTTTTTTTGGTAATGGTGAATTAAGTAAATATGTAATCTTTTCAGCTTACCATGTGCTAAACAATGTGAAATTCTTTGTATCCTACTTCAAGTCTTTTGTCCTACATATTATAACCTCAAACGAAAGCCAATCCAACTTAGGCCAGGGCACATAGTTAGTGAAATTAAGACTTCAAAGTCATGGTTAATATTTATCTCTATTCAACAGACAAACCATTCTCGTGGATACGGAACAGCAATTCTTTCTTCATCCTGTTTGTCTCGGTCAATATCAATCTCTATTCAATAGCCAAAATAATGTCTGCTATCCTCTTCAAAGGTCCCATTCTTTTCAAATTTTTATACAGCCCCTAATCCTGACATCTAATGAATTGGATTTCTGTTAATGAGTTTAAACGTAATATTCTCAGGCTTATGTTTCTCTGTTATTCTAATTCGGCTTTCTGATAGATCCAGTTTTCCACCATTTCACATTCAGATGCATCAAACAGATTGTCCATGTGTCTTATTTGAGGACATGTCTGTGTATTTAGTTCATCCTAGTCATTGCCTGGTTACAGCATTATACCTTTCTGCTGCTACCCCTCATCCCCCACTGAAAATAGTGAAGACAATGATGACAAGAAAAGAACACACAGCAGCAAGAAAAAGGCACTTATAATTTGTTATTCTTTCATCACTTGGTGCACAAGTGCACAGTGGTCCTATTGATTTAATATATCTCTTTCTTGTTTTTTAGGGAGTTTCATATGATGAAAGTCTTCTGCTAGGTTCTTTCCTTGCCAGTTCTAGGCGAGACTACTGCAGACTCGTATTAGTCTCTCATCACATTCTTCTCTTTCTACTTTTTTGCCACTTTTCACATCTCAAGCACTAGCATTTCCAACTTCTTTTCCCATCCTAAGTTTCCCGCTTTGATGGTCAAGTCAATGAAATGTGGTGGAAGTTCACAATTTGCAGCAACTAAAAGTTAGACCACTGATAGAGATCACACGTGTTGAAGATTTAGCCTAAAAGTTTGACATCTGCTAAATGTTGCACTGCTTTTCAGTGATCATCTTTTAGCATCTTCTCTTACAATTGATTTAATTCCATAAACAAATATTCCATTACTATTTTTCTGTATGGATTTCTAAATAAATAAACAATCAAAGTAAGATAGAAAAAATAAAATGTGCAGATGTAACTTCAAATTATCGAAAATATGGAAGAAAAAGTAGTCATAATTCAAAGAGTGACACAAAACATATCAATATCTCATGAAGATAATTAATTGCAACAAGTTTAAGAGTTATATTTCAAATTATTGGTGTAACTCTTGAAACGATATAATAATAAATTAAGTAAGAGATGCAATTCAACAAGAAATTTTTTACAGTTTCAACTGCTCAAGTGTTTATATCCTTCAGGCTCATACATGCCATGATAAAAAGAGTGATTCATTGGTAAAAAAAAGTTAAAAACTCATCTAACGAATAAAATTGAAGAGTCTGCAAATTACCACTGGATAGCAAATACCAAAAAAGTTAGATAAAGTGGGGATTGGTGGGGAGTTTTTGTGGTTTGTTTGTGCGGGTGGGGGTGGGTTGCGGTAATAAGATTGACAGAAAATGTCTATGTGAAGAACTAGCTTAAAATTTGGTTGCAAGCCTCCAAAATCACCTGGCCAATTAGATATTTGGATCGCAAAAGGAGCTTTCTGGGCAACTTGCCTTGGGGTAGAAACATAATCCATAATCATAGCTTATTATATTGACCTGCAGTCTAAGAATTATGGTTTATTTGAATGCAACGGTCTATGACAAACTTTGGTACGGGAAGAAGCTAAGGGCCTAGTGACTTATTTGGCAATTTTAACTTATAACAAAATAGCAAGTAGCTTCTATAGCAACATAGGAGAGCTACTCTTATTAGTTATTACAATGCCAAAAGGTTCTATAGGCATCCCTCTTCCAATAACAATACTGCTTCTTGCATATCCTTCGGTTTCTTTTCACTGATGTCAAGTTTGTGTTTCAATGTTTATACTACAATCTCCAAGAAACAAAGTTTTTGTGGAAATAGCAGTTAATGAATGCTTAGAACATAGTTACCGACATCATCAAAATAAAACGTCATCAAAAGAAACATCCAAACAAACAATAACTTGAGTAAAAGTTTACTGAGAAAGCAAAAAGATGGAAAATTATATTTCCATATCAAACCTCAGCAACACAATTGAGCATCCTCGAAATATTTCTAATGAAATAGTCTAGTGCAAACCAATGTGCTCACACATGGGGTGGGAGGTGTGCTCTCTACCCTTCGAGAACCCAGACACACTATTAAATAGCTAACTCGGCAATGGCACAAGGCACGAATCCAATAATACACGCAAAGCAATAACATTTTCTTGAAAGGCAATTGATCAAGTAGACCAAAAATTATGACCTCAAAACAGTAAATTATCTACAATGTTGTAAATATAACACTTGTACGTAAAATTATTACAACAAGTCATCCAGTGGCACTATAAAAACATTCAACGAAAAAGGAACAGAAATTAAATAAAACGAACCATAAGGTCAGTCAAGAAATTCAAACTCATCATCCCTCATGTGTGCCAAAAATTTCAGTGGCTTCCCATCACGCCCCAGAACTTCATCCACCACGAGCTCCACTTTATAAGGCAAATTAGCTGAAATCTTTTTCCCCTTATGAACCCCAACATACTGCTTCACCACACCCACCTTTCCCGTCAACTCGTATTCGGGCACTTTAGGCACGTGGTAAACCTTCAATGGCACCTTAATCCTGACCTTAGCCCCAATTATCGACTCAGCTTTTTTCAACTCATCATCATTAAAAACACTATCATCGTCAAGACTTACGGAGTTCGTAGTTGTAGCCGAACTGCTAGGGGCCGATGACGAGGCAGCAGCCGGGTGACTATCTACGGTGGAAATTGAATCTGCGACGGATCTTACGGGGTGGAAATGGATCGAATGTGTCCTTCTTGTTGAAGGGTATTTGATTTTGGCAAAAGGGGTATCTGAGTTTGGGATTTTGGAGGTGGATACGTTGAGGAGCGAAGAAAAGAAGGCTGAGCCTGAAGAGATGGTCATGGCGATTGATAGTGGTGATTTTTTATTTTTTTTATTTTTTATGGAAAATCGTGGGTCTGTGGATGTGGTTGAGATATTTTAGTGCTAAATTTTTGGCGGGGAGAAGGAGATATCTTGTGGTGAATGGGAGCCAAGAATGGGAATTTGTACGATTTTATCCGATTTTGTATATGGCTGAGGGAATCATGAGTGGTCATTTGAGGTTAGACACGTGACGTCGATGGAGACTTCGGAGTCGGTCGCAGTTGGAACTTGGATGGGAACATCGTATTTTTGTTTTGTTGTTTCTTGTTCTTTTGGAAACTAATTTGTATAAATAAATAAAAACAATAAATTATCAACCGGATCCGATCTTTGCTAGAGGATTACTTTTGTTACTCCTGAAAAATCACACCCTGAAAATACGCTCCATAAGGGAATTCCACAACCCTCACCGGTTCAGACGAGCCGATGCGCTGTGATAACATGACCCCAACTAGGAAAGGACCCGTTCGAACCCCTGGACCAAAGAGAGCTACGCGTCCGAGCCCATGAAAGTACCTGATTGGACAACACATCTTGACTCTTCACTTTAGCGTCGTATC
>CAIGRQ010107974.1:0-32743 GCA_903798375.1 Fraxinus sp. D2006-0159 | reverse complement strand
GATTTCTTAAATTCTGTACAGCTAGCTTCTGTAGAAGTAAATAAAGTGAATAGTTTAGTTGGTGAATCACAAATAAAAATTGTAATCTTACCATCAGCGCAACAAAATCCTTTACTTTCCTTATAAAATTTCTTTGCGCCACAATGTTTACAATAAGTACATGTTGGCAATACATACGGAGTAATTGGGATATCCAATAGAGTAGAACTTTATTGTAATTGAATGATGGAAAGGTTAGTAGTAGGTTCATTCGAAATAGTAGGGCCATAAATATTTATTGTAGATGTGGATGAAACGCCTGAATGATTATCTCCAAATAAAATAAGGCTAGCTATTCTTTTGCGATTATCAATGGACCCAGTTCTAAGTTGATGTCGCTGATCCTTATGTCTTTGATTTTGTTGTTGTCGAATGAAAGTAGTGTATGTCTCATTTGTAGTTGCAGGATGGGAAACATTAGGCTCTCCAGACATGTCGAACTTATCTATGAAAATAAAATAAAATTGTTGGAGCTCAAAATAAATAGCATAAGGTAAAACAAGACAACAAATGGAAAAGCTAAAAGATGTGCATATTAACTTTTATCTAACAAAAAATGCGACAAAGGGAAAAGATGATACGGGAAAAGTTTTTTTTCACAACACATTTGATCAAAGGGGAAAAATCTTCAGAACAATCTGATGAATAGATATTAATCATTCCTTGGTGCACAAAGTTAATAATATTTTAGATTTAATAATAACATGACGTCTCAACGTTTTATCGAGAATGTTTTCAAAATAACTTAAATTAATACAAACTTTTTTTGAGACATTAGATGCCTGTTGTCTTCGAATTGTACGTAGACATGACATTGAAGAAGATAGTCACAGATAATGTTATAACAAAGCAAACAAGCTAGGGAGAAAAAAATTAAAAAAAAAATGTTGAGGCTAAGGCAAACAAAACCTTGAATTCGTCAATACCTTAACTATTTGCAAGATAGTACTTTATGTCGAATTCTTTAGCTTCCTTATTTGCAAAAGAAAAGAATTCTGTCATCAAGAATAAATGAGGTGATAAATAATATGTTATGGAGAAGTGAATTAATTGAAATAGGAATAGTTAAAAGATAAGGACTAAAAAAATCATGTGCAGAGTAAATAAAATTTTATATAGTTTATATAGTTTTGCCTAATAAGATCTTAAATTTTATATAACGGTTCATAAAAACATTTTCAAAATAGATTAAATTAAGTAAACATTTTCTTGAGACAAAAGATGTGCGTTGTCTCTGTATTATGCGGTGTCTTTGTTTTATGCAAAGACAATTTGCAAGGTAGTACTGTGCGTCAAAAAAGATAGTCAATTTGAACATTGTCGTCAAGAATAAACAATAAATAAGTTGATAAANTAAATTTTATATAACGGTTCATAAAAACATTTTCAAAATAGATTAAATTAAGTAAACATTTTCTTGAGACAAAAGATGTGCGTTGTCTCTGTATTATGCGGTGTCTTTGTTTTATGCAAAGACAATTTGCAAGGTAGTACTGTGCGTCAAAAAAGATAGTCAATTTGAACATTGTCGTCAAGAATAAACAATAAATAAGTTGATAAATAATATATTACGGAGAATAGAATTCATTGAAATAACAAAAGTTAAATAGATATTTATCAAGCCTATTGAAGAAGAAAGTAAGTTAGCTATCAAGCTCAACTATTGTAAGGGTGAAAACAAAGGGTGTAAAAAAAAAATGATATTTCGCCATCTAATGGAGTAATGAGTGCATGAGTTCTAAAAAAATCCTGTGTGATTTAAAAAAACATGGGTGCATTAATAATTCGAGTTTTTATAGAATTTTTCCTAATAGTATTCAAATTCTATATTATGGCAGTGCATTTTTTTCGCGGAAATATTCCAAAAATAATTTAAATGAGTAAAAATAAGAAAATATGGAAGCATCAATAATTAAAGTTTTTATATAGTTTTGCCTAATAGTATTCAAATTCTAGCTCAAGGCGTCTTAAAATTTTGGCGTAAACGTTCTTAAAATAGCTTAAATTAAGTGAAAATTTTCCAACCGCACCAGGCGTGCATAGAGACATGATGGCGAAAAAGATAGGCGCAAAAAACTACAAAACCAAGAGAAAGCACGATGAAAAAAATAACATAAAATCTTAAGGATGAGGAAAACAAAACCTTGAATCACACACGGCTTCACTATTTGCAAGGTAGTACTGTGTTTCGAAGAAGAACTGTCATAAAAAATAAAAAATAAATAAGTTGATAAATAACATTTAATGGGCAATTGAATTCATTGAAACAACAAGTCAAAACAAATATTTATTGAGCTTGTTTAGAAATAAAATAAGTTAGCTACCAAGTTCAAAAAAGTTTAAGTGCAAAAACAAGACGTGTAAAAATGAACAGCATTTCACTATTTAATGGAGCACTGAGTAAACAAGATCTATAAAAATTTTAAAACTTGTGGGATTAAATAAATTATGGAATAGGTATGGCTCATAATTCAAGCTTTAATATAGTTTTGGGTAATAGGATTTCAAATTTTATAGCACGACTCAATTTATTCCCAAAACAAACATTTCCAATATGCATCCAAGTTTTTTGGGTGTATTGGGTCTCCAAATAATTCGGGGGAAACAAAGGTGTGTCCAATCATTATGTAGCTTACGCGCCCTGTGCAAAGTTGCTGATCCTACAAAACTTAGTGTAAAACCTTATAACCAGCGGGAAAAAGACCAAAAAAAACATTCAGTAGAATAATTTACTGGCCATATGCTTTACATACATGGTGACTCCGAATAATTCGGACGTAGGTGTGGCTCCAAAAAAATGGTATTGAAGTTAAACAAATAAAAAACTGATTTGCATGTACAAATAATTAAGCATCCAAGTTTTATTATATTTGACTAAAAATTAACTGAGGCATCCAAACATGTTTGGCTTAGGTGCCATCAATCAAGAAACAAAGTGGGGAAAAAATATCATAAAACCCTAAGTGAAATAATTCATTGGACATATCCTTTACATACATGGTGGAGGAAGAAAAAAAGTGGGGAAAAAATAACCAAAAACCTTCATTGAAATAATTTACTAGACATATCCTTTACAATACATGTCGACTCCAAATAGTTCGAAGTCACTGAAAGTATGCCTCCAAACATTCGGAGTGTATAACAAACAGGGCAAAAATATCATAAAACTTCAAGTGAAATAGAGTACTGAATATCCTTTAGTGACCCAAGAAACAAAGTGGGGGGAAAAAGTATCAAAAAAATCTTTGTTCAAATAATTTATTGGACATCTCCTTTGCATACATAAGGACTACAAATAGTTCGGAGGCACGGTTAAAACATTCGGAGTTTGTGGTGTTCGAAAAACCTTATAATCCAGTGAAATAATTCATTGATACATACATGGTGACCAAAGGGAAAAAAGTGGGTGGAAAAAATATCAAAAAACTTTCATTGAAATAATTTCCTAGATATATCCTTTATATACATAGCGGTTCCAAATAATTCGGAGGCATCTCCAAACATTCAGAGTGTGGAAATTAGCTGCCATGCGTGCATTTGCTACTTCAACGATACCAGATGTGCACGGCAGAAAATCTTATAACCAAGAAATGAGGAAAAAAATATGGGGAAAATGAAAAACAGAACCCTCAATTCATTAGCTCAACTGTACTTTGTCTAACCATAATCTGAAGTTTTCAAATAATTTATTGGACGTCTCCTTTGCATACATGACTGTTCCAAATAGTTCGGAGGCACGGTCAAAACATTCGAAGTGGGTGGTGTTCATGGAAAAAATCTTATAACCAAGAATATCGGAAAACTGAAAAATAGAACCTTCAATTCAGTCGCTCAAATGTACTCTAGCTAACCATTAATCTGAAATTTGTAGCTCCTTATTTGCAGCAGAAGAAAATTTATTTAATGGAAAATTGATTTGGTTGATGAAAAATAGAAAAAGTTCAAACAGATAACAAAGAAGTTAAGTAGATTAATTGAACTTACTAATTTTTTGATGCCTCAGTAATATCAGAACGTGTTTTTAGCAACGTCAATATTTTTTGCACCAAAAGATAGCACTCTATTTTCTTTAGAGATTGATGAACAAGTGAAAGAGGAAAAGTGAAGATGGAAAAACCAGATATTTAGAAAGGTCGGTTTAGGAGGCAATCAATAGTCAACAATTGTGGCTATAAATACAAAAACCAGCTCAAATATTAATTACAAAACCAGATAATGAACAGTTAAGAACCAGTTTAAGTGTGAAATGGAGGGTGCATAATTGAACAGTGATCTGCTATTGTCTCTTTTAATAGAGTACAGAGATAAAGATAAAATCCTACTTATACTCTGTCCATAGAATCGTCAATACTAAAAACCTAGCAGAGCTAATTATTCGAGAAGAATGTGCCAAACCCCAACTTATTGAATGAGTATTATTGCTACTAGAATTTGACATTGAATCCAAGATAAAAACAAGACAGAAAATCAAGTAACAAATCATTTATCAAGGCTCAAGAAAACAAAAGGGATAGATGATGTAGAAAGTAACAGTCTTTTGTGATGAGCATATCTTGCGAGTTGGAGAGATATCATGGTATATAAATAGTGTTACTTATCTAACAAGTCAAATTGTTAATCCAAAATTCTCATATCAACAAAAGAAAATGTTTCTTCATGAAGTTAAATTTTATTTTTGGTAGGAGCCATTTTATACCGAAGAGGAAATATTAGATCAACTGAATATATATACCAAAAATCGACATTTTTACTAGTCCATATGTCAGCTTATGGTGGTCACTTCGATCTTATTGAAATAGCTACAAAGGTGCTTTAATATGGCTTCTACTAGCCAACACTGTTCAAAGATACTCACTATTTTTGCAGGTCATATGACAGATGTCAACATACTGATAATATATCTATCTGACATGAGATGTTGAAGAACACTTTGAAAGTGGAGCTTTTTAAAGTTTTTGGAAATTTTTTTCCATCCTATTCAAATGGGTAGATCATGTGGCCATTGATTATTTGTCCAAATGAGTAGAAGTAAAGGCCTTGCCAACTAATGATGCTAAGGTGGTAGTAAGGGTAAAAAAAACACATATTCAGCAGATATGGAGTACCTCGAACGATGAATAGTGATGGTGGAATTTACCTTTTCAATCATTTATTTAAGACAAGTCGACGCACGTACAATGCACGTGCCTTAGTTTAATTGAGTATGTAACAGCGTGGAATGATGGTTAGAAATTCAAATTGCAAGAGATTTAGTTATCTAGTGTATAGTATTCATACAAAATAAGACAAAATGAAGACAAGTTTAATGCCATAATAACTAAACATGAAACATAAAGAGGGAACATGTACAATTTATGTTAGTGTCCAACTTCCATCGATGGAGAGATTTTGTACACCATGAACATTGGGATTTCATCGTTGACAAGTTCGAATACGCTGATGTCACCTATTTGAAGTTCTTAAAATCATGTTTATTAAAACCACCTAAATACGACTAAAAAGTAGCATTATGACTGAGATACTCCATATTGCAGGGTTGTTCACATAAATTATTGATGAGCTAATTGAAAGGGTTGCAGTTGGATCAGACAACATTCCAATGGTATATTTGCATTTCTTAACTATTGCTATAGCATTTTCTCCTACAGTAGTTTCATGTTCTACCAATTCATCACATTGCATGTAGGTAAGATAAAATCATTTCTCAAGAAGGGGCTAAACTATGTAGACAGAAAAGATGATTGTCTAAAGTTGCACCAAAGGCAAATGTAATTGAAGAAGTATACAAAAAATGAAGAGATAGAGGCACTTTAGTCCTATTTGATTTTTATTGCAATTGGCTCATTTAGAATTATAGGAGGCCAAGTCCATTTATGAAGGGACATGTTTGATTTTGTATCAGAATGTTGAAATCCAACTAAGCCCAATTTAAGCTTGGCCAGGTCGAGGTCACAAAACCTTACAGTATGATCTTCTCATTCTCATTTATTTGCCATAACATTCAGGCAAGTTTAATATTTGAAAGCAATCGTTTTTTATGTTATTGGATTAATTCATTTACTGTGCCTAAAGTTGATATGCCACAAAAGAATGCTACAAGTTTCAAATACATTCTACCATTGCTCAGAAAAAGAAAACAAAAACAAAAATTGTTCACTACAATTTCATCAGTAAGAGTAAATAAAGGTACAACTTTAAAAAAAAAAAAAAAAGGATGTGTGGAAAGGGCTTAAGAGGACCTCTCTTTTAAATTAACAATTAGAAGTTAAGCTATTTTTTGCTAATAACAATGCAAGAAACTTTTGAAATTTTACTTTTTGAGGTTTTTGGACATTCCAAACATGAGGAGAAAAATTGGGGGTGTCGGTTTCAACGTGCTGTGATTTGGATAAATGGTTAGAAAAGCATAAGATTGCATGTGGGTGGTTTTAGGAATGATTCTTAGACATTAGAGATGATGCCTGTATAAGTGCACTGATTTAAAATTCAACGTTTTTCAAAGTTGATATAAAATCCATATTGATTCTAAAAGGGAAATAAACTCAGTTCTATGTTGATTTCATTTAAAAATGGTTTAATATACATGAAAATATCAGCTATAAAGTTCTTGGCTTATTTGATCTAGGATGCAAAATCTACGTCAATTGAAATTTGCAGGGATGGATCTCATAGATTTTAGTTTGTAAGACTGAATCAGAATTTCTTTGAAACAATTTACTTAATGGTAAGAAATGAGCATATTTTGGGTCTTTTATGATATCAACACTAACTAAACAAGGAGTTTGACGACAGAATCAGCACTAACTAAACAAGAAGTTTGGTGACAGAGCTACAAGGAATGTTATAGGGAGCAGAGGCTAGGAGATAATCAGATGTTTAAATTGGAAAAAATTGATAATCAGATGTTGGAAGTTGAGGGCTTTGTGGATCTAAAGTTTCAAATAAAGGAACTTAAACTATATGAGAAGATTTATCTTAATTAACCAAATGTGTTGGTATTTCAATGGGCTGTTTCGAGCTTTGTTGGGAGAGTATTTTTAAACTATTGCCTTCACAGTCCAACCAAACTCTCCTGGTTTGATGTCAGGTATGAGTTTGTATTCTGTGGCCATCTCTACCTGCAACAAATTTTATCTAATTAGTAAATGAGAAAGGGTAGAAATAGAAGAGTGAAAATGAAACATAAATATTGAAAAATATATGAGAAGATGTATTTAAAAATGTTTGAAGTTAATGTATGCTGTTAGGTGAAAGAGAGGAAATTACCTGGTTGAAGTTAACAGTGAGCAAATGAAGTTGAAAAAGGTTAACTGGGTGAATGTTTAATTTGGTGTGTTGTATGTTGAGAGATGAGGTGGTAGTGGGAAGAGATGGTTAATGTTTAGAATGAGTGGTGTGAAAGTTAGATTTCTATTATACAAAGAAGAAAATGTTTAGTGGTAGGCAAGAATTAATGTTTACTGTTATTATAGGCAAAAGTTTGTAGGGAATGGCTGTTGCCCATCACTTGCCGCTGCTGCTGCGATTGTTGTAACTAACCTTGAAACTCCCAAGTGAAGTATTTGTTCGCCTAGGAATCTTGGTCAAGCTCTCTGTAGAAAAATCGTTAGTGATGATGTTTAATTGACATCAGCAATCTAGAAACAATTGTCACAATCAAGATTGGAGACCAAACTCTTAAAGCTCTAATAACGAAAAGATTGATTTGTATTTTAAAGTATACTGTTGACATTGTATATCTGACCATAGATAATACATAATGTGATGGAGACGAATATGAAACATTAAATGAGCACATAAAAGATCTTTTAGCGAATAAGAGAACATTATCGGGGAAAAAAGAAAAATTAATCCCAACATAGGGAACAACGAGAAATTCTAAACAAAATAATTTTAATATAATTAACACTATGCTGGATATGTGATATCATTAATGAGTCGTGAAACAAATAAGGTGTACATGTCAAAATACCAGAGACCACAAGAGAATGATTTGGAAAACTTGCCTTTTGATTCAGTCCCCATTCATTATCTATATTGTCCATCTATCTATACATGGTAAGAGAATATATACAGCTAATAATAATAGCCAAGTCTTAAATTGTATAAACTTCTAAATTTATATACGCTAACATCCCCCCTCAAATTGATGCTGGTAAGTCAACTAGCAACAATTTGCCAACAAGAAATTGATGCCGCTGTTGAGTCATAGCTTTGGTAAAGATATCAGCCACTTGGAGAACATAACAAACGTGAGGAAGAGATATCGGTTGACTTTCCAAAGTTTCCCGAATAGAATGACAATCAACTTCAATGTTCTTGTTGCATTCATGGAAAACGGGATTGGTGGCAATTTGAATAGTGCTAGTGTTATTAGCATGAAGAGGTGTATAAGTAGTTAGAGGAAATCCAAGCTCCTCAAGAAGACCACGTAACCATACAATTTCAGAACAAACAGTAGACATGGCACGATACTCAACCTCAGTGGAGGATTTAGAAACACGATCTTGTTTCTTACATTTCCAAGAAATTAAGGCATCACCTAAAAACATGCACCAACCGGTAGTAGATCGACGCGTATCCGGACATCCAGCCCAATCCGCATCACTATAGGCAACAAGTTGAAGAGATGAGCCAGTAGGAAAGAACAACCCACGAGTAGGGAAACCTCGAAGATAGCGAATGTTGCGGTGAACTGCAGCAAGATGGTGATGTCGAGGTGAAGACATAAACTGACTGACCTGATGAACAGCATAGGAGATATCAGGTCAAGTAGTGGTAGAGTAGATAAGACTACCAACCAGGCACCGATAGAGAGTAGGATCATCCAAAAGGTCCCCTTTATCCTTCATGTATTTGACATTTACCTCCATAGGAGTATCAACAGAAGAAGTGTCCCCCAAACCAGCCATGGTTATAAGATCCAGAATATACTTATGCTGGTTCACAAAAAACACCATGAGGTCGATGATGAACTTCCAATCCCAAGAAGTATGTGAGCTGGCCAAGATCTTTCATACGGAAAGTTATATGTAACATCTGCTGAAGCTTAGTAATGAAACCACAATCAGTGCTAGTAATGATAATACCATCCATATCAACCAAGAGAAAAACTACGCCAGACTTAGATGTGTAGAAGAAGAGAGAAGAATCATATTTACTCTGTGTAAAAGAGAAGGATAGAAGTATACTGCAAAACTTCTCAAACCAAGCAAGGGGCGCTTGCTGAAGCCCATATAGATAACGCCTTAGCTTACAGACATCATAAGGAGAAGGAAGTAGTCATACCAAAGGAAACCTTCATATAAATCTCTTCCTGGAGATCACCATGAAGAAATGCATTCTTCACATCTATCTGATGTAAATGCCACGACTGTGAAGCGGCAATAGCTAAAATGGTTCGAACCGTGGTCATTTTGGTAACAGGAGCAAATGTCTCCTCATAATCAACCCCATATTCCTACTTATTACCCAGAACTACAAGACGAGCTTTGTACCGGTCCAAAGAGCCATCAGAACGAAGTTTTACAGAAAAAACCCATTTACTCCCAATAGGTGTGACTGTAGGAGGACAAGGAACAATATCTCAAGTGTGATTCTCCTCAAGTGCTTGAAGTTCTGCTTGCATTGCAAGTTACCAACACTCATGTGCCACGGCCTGTTTGTAGCAAGAAGGAATGGAAATAGTGGATAAAGTAGCGATAAGAGAGACAGAAGAGAAGAAACCATACCAATCTGGAGGTCGAGAAGGACGAGTAGATCGACGAAGAGGGGTGGAAGCAGGAACAGGATCAAGTACCGGGTTAATATCGGAAGGGGGCACAGAGGGAGTGGAACCAGACTCATGTTGACGATGTCGTTCATACACAAAACCAGGCTTAAATCGTTCCACAATTGTTGGGGAATCAGAAAAACTATGGAGAATAGAACCAGATGCAAATGACAGCTAAATATGAGAAGGAAAGAAATATTGATTTTCAAAGAAAACCACATTCCGAGAAACCCATATACGACGAGTAATGGGATCATAACAAACATAACCCTTTTGAGAGATAGCATAACCAAGAAAAACACACTTAACCGATTGAGCAACAAGTTTATGTCGTTCATGAGTAAGAAGATGCACAAAACAAACACAACCAAATATACGAAGATCGGAATATAAAGGAGAATGACCATACAACTTAAAGAAAGGAGAAACATGATTTAACGCAGGAGAGGGTAAGCGATTGATCACATGAACTGCAGTGGAAAGTACTTCTCACCAAAATCGAGGAGGAACAGACGAGTCAAGTAAAAGAGTTCGTACCACATCGAGGAGATGGCAATTTTTTCTCTCAGCAACACCATTTTGCTGTGGTGTCGAAGGATAAGAATGCTGTGACAAAATCCCTTTTCTCTGAAGAAAATCCTGAAATTCAGTAGACATGTGTTCGCCGCCAAAATCAAAGCGCAAGACCTTGATGCTGGCAGAGAATTGAGTCTCAAGAAGTGCAAGAAAGCGCTAAAAGACTAAAAAAACTTCAGCCTTAGCTCAGAGGAAGTAAACCTAAGTAAAGTGACTAAAATCATCAATGAAAGTAACAAAGTACTTGTAATGCGCATGAGAAACAACAGGTGCAATCCCCCAAACATCACTATGAATAATCTCAAAACATTGTGAGGCATGAGATGCATGATGAGGAAAAGGTAGAACTTTACTTTTGCCAAGTTTGCATGATGTACAATCAAAAGAAAGATCAAGAGAAGAACATGCTTTATTGCGCAATAATCCAGAATTAAACAAAGTACGGAGTACATTAAAGTTTAGGTGGCCCAAACGTCTATGCCACATCTTATTTCCAGAACCAACTACATTACAAGCAAATGAAAGTAAATGAAACTTAGGAATAATAGCGGAAGGAGAAACATGAAGAGGAAAGAGTCATCCCACTTTAGGCCCCTTCTCAATCATCTTCCTTGACACTTGATCCAGTACAATATAACCAGTATGGGAGAAATGGACATTACAATTATTATCAACCAATTGACCATCACAGAGAAGATTTGTGGAAAGGTTAGGAGATACAAAAACATCAGTTAAGGAAGATAAAAGCTCACCAATAGCGCTGATGGCAGAGAACTACCATCAGCGGTGTTAATTTTCATATTTCCATCATACTTTCTGACATTGGAAAGAGGAGCGACAATATTGGTCATATGGTTAGAGGCTCCATAGTCAAAATACCATGGTTTAGAAGAAATGTTACGATTACCTGAGAGCCCAAAAGCAGAAAAAGAATAAATGATCATCTGTTGTACCATTTCAGAAGTGAGTATGTTCGGGTTCGCTAAGCCTACGGGAGCAGGAATAGGAGCAACTGGCGAGGCAGCAGGCAATGCAACAGAACTAGAGGCACTGGCAGAGGCATGATAAGCAGTACCTTGCTTCCGTTCAAGTCGAATGGGACAAGCAGAAATGATATGACCTTGTTTCTTGCAGTAGTTACAGAATTTCTTGGGACAATCCCGAGCAATATGACCAAAAGCTTACAACTAAAGCACTGGACAGTACGCAGGTCTCGACCTCTAGTCTTTCCTTGTACTGCATAAGCCACAGAAACAGGTAGACTAATATTAGCCCGATGTTCCATGGTAGCCTGTGTTATGATACGTTGCTCCTCACGAAGAAGTTCACCCAAACATGCATCTAGAGATGATACAAGGTGACAATTCATCAGATTAGACCGTGCAATGTCAAAGTCGAATAGTAGCTTCATCAAGAACTGATCGCGCTTGCTAGTTGCATGCACTGCTTGGACAGCCGAGAGAGCTGCAGCTAGAATATTAGCATAAACAATGTCGGAGTAATCAGTCCAAAGACGTTGAAAACCAGCAAAATATTCCTCAATTGAGAGACTTCCTTGTGTGAAATGAGCCAACTCATACTCCAATTGAAATCTCCTAGCAGAGTTATCTTGATTATAAACCCTGTTGAGATGATTCCACATATTCACAGTAGTTTTATAAGGTCTCAAATTGAGAACAAGATGAGGCTCAACCGAGCTAAGGATCAAAGTCATAACCCTAGCATCCTTAATTTTCCATTTAGACAAAGCCTCGGCACCTTGAGGCGCAGAAGCATTCCCATCAATATGATCCCACAATTCTTTTCCTTTAACAAATAATTGAAATTGGAACTCCCATACTGAATAGTTTTTACCCGTGAAGCACACACCAAAAAAATCAGAATTATTGGATGACATGATGTACAAATAAGATAAATAAAACCACAAAATTAATATGTAGCCTGATAGAGAAAATAGTCAAAATATCAAATCCCAAATGACCAGCTCAAGAGTTCTAATCGGATGCCAAAATTCCAATAACCTGACCCAAATACTTTAGTCCAATATTGACACCAAACACTAACCTAGCAAATCCAAATACACCCACCAAAGATGCTGGAGAGCAAGAATAGTGACACACCCAAAGAAAATCAAACACCGGCAACAATAGAAGAGTAGAATCACCTACTGATTCTCAATCAGAAAATGGTCGACAATCTGGTTTCGTGCTGCAAAATCCCAAGTCTGAGTGTTACAAGGTAGCTTCTAGACACCACAAATCCCAAAATCCATTGGCAAAGAATTTCTAGCCACCACAGATTATGAAGACACGTTGCCTAACAATTTCGGCCACCGCAGAAGATCTCGTCTGATCGTCTACCACAAAGAAGTGACACAGGTAATTCAAAAGAATTTCTGGCCACCACAAAAGTGTCGACCCAGCCTTTTGCACCACCAAGAACAAACCCCATAATTTTGAAAACCCTAATTCAGAAGCTCTGATACCATGTCAAAATACCAGAGACCACAAGAGAATGATTTGGAAAACTTGCCTTTTGATTCGGCCCCCTTTCCTTATCTATATTGTCCATCTATCTATACATGGTAAGAGAATATATATAGCTAATAATAATAGCCAAATCTTAAATTGTATAAACTTCTAAATTTATATACGCTAACAGTACATACCAATTTGCAAGCAAAAATGCCACTGATGACAGAAGTGCGGAGGATAAAAGGATCTACGTGTACATAATTCTGGAGAAGCAGCTCAACTTGGCTTTGGTAGAATTTGAACACCATATTAGTTCCTTCAGATGACAGCATCACAGATTGATCCTAGTTCACTGAAAAAATTATTCCTTTACTCTATGATCATCTACTTTTTCGAACTAATATAAGTTCCTTTTTCCTCATGTTAGTATCAAAAGCACTGCTCATTATAAGGAATGAAAGTAGCAAATATTTCAAGATAGGTCTAAAAAATCAATTATCTTACTTACCCTTATTAGTTTCATGAACATGGAATAATCATACACGAAAAGTGCATTTGTAGAAAATGCATACCCACACAGAGGGTAATCACCACTTTGAACGACAATCAGAAATAGTTTGCTTATTTCCAACAAGTTCATCTGCAAAAAAATTCTCCTTAATTGATCAGCAATAAGTAACTTGAAGCATGGCTTGTCTAGAAGGTAATCTGCAGAACATCCTTTGACAAACCACGTAGAATTTCGGGTTGCTATTTTAAGTTTTTCCACTTGGTAATTTATATAACTGCTTGCCCAGTTGCTGCAATCACCACCGTGTACATCAATCAGAAATAGTTTGCTTATTCCTAAAAAGTACATTTGATAGAAATTTCCACCTTAACTCCCGACGTAAGTGACATAAAGCATGGTCTATCCAAAAGGTACTATAGAACTTCCTTTGTCTAAGTATATTCAGATCCCATATAAAAACCAAGTACCGCTACTCCACCTCATCTGGTCTCTCCAATCCCTTGCATTATATTCTCTAAAATATATCCTTGCTTATCATAAACAAGCGTACCTCAAATAACTGCTATGTAGCACAATACGATCCTTGTTGATCATAGGACGAAGAAAAAGAAGAGGAGAACATAATCAAAGACAATTAATTTTCAAAATTCTTAATACGATCCTTGTTGATCATAGGAGGAAGAAAAAGAAGAGGAGAACATAATCAAAGACAATTAATTTTCAAAATTCTTCAGAATAAGTCAAGGTGGAAAAAAAATAAAAATCTATGCTTATTTTCAATTTAGAAAAGTAACTTCTAAGCTTCCATCTGGCAGCATAACAAAATGTCAACAAAACATAGAAATGTAAATAAAAGGCAACTCTAAGAATCAGCAATAGTAACCTCCAGCTGGACCCCAGATTCAACGGTAATTGAAGTAATCTGTTCAACCACATTAGGTGAGCATCAATAACTCGCTTGTGAACTTGGAGTTCAAATCTATCCCATTTCTTCGTACATTCAAATTAAAATGGTGGTCTCTGAAGAGCCAACCACCTATAGTATATATAAAATAGAAAAACTTTTCAAATGTAAACCGGCATTGAGATTGAACTTCAACATAGTGAAATAGCTGGAACCTTTAAAACATATTGTATCCTAACCTCAGATTGTTTGGTAATCCTACTTTTTTGCAAGTACATCTGGTGGCAAACTTAAAAAAATGTCTCCACTTGATCTAAATTGTTAAGTTGTTAAAGAGGCCATTTGTACATAATTTAAATTTTGTCTTCAACAGTGAAGAAGTTAATTGTACATCCAAATAGCAGTACCACCACACAATGGAAGTTCAACATATTTACGAAATGATGACTACCTAAAACCTAGCAAAACGTCCTGTCCCAGAAGCTTCAATATCAACAAAAGCTCCAACACTGTCGCGCCATTTATGTGTTGTCATAAAGCCATGTGAATCCTGAAATTGCAAAAGCATGTTGCTAGTGAATAACTTGTGTATTTATAACTCGTTCACTAAAATAACTTTTCCATGTCAAACTCAAACTAATTTATCTTAATACAGAGACTACGGGTAACCTTTCCCTATAAAGTAGAAATCACTTAACAAATTGATGTTTCCTTTATGTAATATATGTAATGTAACAAGGTACCTAATCCCAGAAAGCAATAAAGCTTCTTGTTGTAAACAAATAAACCACATTGGACAATTAGTAAGAATACTCAATTGAGATGCAAATAAACTAAATTTGCTGCATATTGGGGCAAAAGTATTATTCGGACCTTCTATTTTGCAAATGACGCTCAGATAAACAAGCAAATTAACGCATTTCTAAGAAGATTACAGTGAAGTAAATACTGAAAAGATGAAGAAGGCAGACACCGGTCGTAGGTCTATACGGGCGTGTCTCCATCCCGCATGGAGATACTACGTGCCTCCGTGGGGAACGGAGACACGACTGTGTCTCCATCAGCCACGGAGACACCCGTGTCTCTGTGTGTGTGACGGAGACAAGGTAGTGCCTCCGTACGAAACACCGACGGTATATAGAGACACTAACAACGGGGTGAGTCCGTGCGAAACACCAACAATATATGGAGACACTAACAATGTCTCCTTTGCTGTAAATTGAAATGAAAATCAGCATACCTTTGAGGTGGTGGTGGTCGTAATTTTGGTCTAACTTGGGGATGGGTGAATTGAGTTGGGGAGAGAGTAAAACCAAGGTTTCTCGTTTACGAAGGATAAAAAACCCAACATCCAAACCACGGAGTGTTGGTTGAGGATTCAATTTTTTGACACCTGTCCATCTACAATGAATCCAAAACAGGCTGTTTTATATTGTTAGGATAATGCTATAAGAATATAGCAAGTAATATTGTTGTGGCCATTACTTATCATCCTTAAACAAGTGGGCTGGTCGAAATAGTTGAAGCGGATCTAGGGAAAATGGTAAATTCATCTCGCTAGGAATAGTTCAAAAAGCTATATGATGTACTATGGACAAACTGCATAGCTTGAATTATTGAAATGTCTCCATATCGGTTGGTGTTTGGAAAAGCATGCCATCTACTTTTAGAATTTGAGCATAAAACTAATTGGGCACTTAAGCAGATGAACATGGACTTGAAGAAGGCTGATAGAAGAAGACTTTTGAAGCTAAATGAGTTAGAGGTAGGATGCTCATGAAAATGTTGTAATCTACAAAGAGCGTACAAAGAATTGACTTGATAGGAAACATTTATCAAAGGGGTTTTAAATTCAACTCCATATTGAAGCTTTTTCGAGGTAAATTACAGTCTAAGTGATCCAAACCTTTTAACAGTAGTCCAAATGTTACCTTATGGTACAATTGAATTGCATCACTCGACAAATAGGAATTTAAAGTCAACTTCCAATGAGTAAAACATTATATGAAGGACTTTCTTACTACAGAGCCCACCATCCATATTGCAGTTCCAGAGTTATCGTTGCACAAAATCAAGTTTTAGACTATAAACAAATGCTTTTCCATCATTTATCTTTATTGTTTTCCATTTTTAGCTTAGGTTTCAATTTTAATTTACAGTCACATTCTAGGTTATCAACTATCTTAAATAAATTTGTTCGACCACGGTCAACCATTTTTTGTAAACCCGATTAATTGTGATCGATTTACTGCGATTGACCGCAACATTGCAAACCGTGACCAACCATGATTCGCATTAATAAAAAATTAAATAAGGTTTAAAAAGAAAATGCCTAAAAAATTGTTCCCTAATTTTTCCCCAATAAAAATGTCTAACGAGCCCCTAACCTTTTCCCCAATTTCTCCCAAAAATTGTTCCAAATCCTTCCAAATTTTACTTCCCCTTACTTTTCATTCCTAAGGTTAAGCAAGCATCTTATGAGCCATATGTGTGCGTCTTGTTTGAACTAAATATTATCCATAAATTCTATAATGTTGAAGATACGTTTGAGGTGCTAAATTTTTTGAATTGAGATGAAGTGACCATGGCCTTAGAACAACATCATGCATCATAGTGACATGACCAATAAGCTAGGCTCCTTTCATAACTTTCTCTTATACAATGTAGCTCCGACACTGCTTACTGAGATTTACCAAGTGAGGATGAAAATATTGTATCAGCTTGCCACATGACATAACTTAAATTTCGAGGTTCTCATCTTCAAAATGACTCGAGAAATTTCTTTACATCCTGGCGGTTGATCGGAGCTACTGTTCCTAGCCTCATCTCGACCCTTTACAAGAGAGCTCGAGTGCCAATGAGCCCATGAGAAGCTAACGAAACGAAACGACTCCAATTTTTACCTTACAACGATGAGATGGTCGATCCATTATGTAACACGACACATGCATGAGGCAAGAATAACGGCATAAAATGGATCTATTGAAGATGATGTTGATTGTCCTGATCTGCGAGGAGACACCAGTTGATATGGAAGCCCCGACGTTCCTACCATGGATCAATCCTCGAGGTAGAGTCAACTTTAGGCCAATGTTGGGTCAGTGTATATATGGGAGCATACAACTTTCAAAATTGAGTTGTTTTTTTAAGGAGAAATTAATAAAGAAATTAAACACATTGGCAGCCAACTTTATTTAATAACCTTGTAATATATCTATTTTTAACTCTTCTTCCCTCAATTAATTATCCACATGCTATCATATTTATTTTCACTAGGAATTAATCAAGAAATACATAATTTATAGCATGATTGTTAGCTCTTGAGAAAAAACTTGATTTACACTTGCAATATCTTTGCAAGATTAAAGATGGATCAGTTCGATCCTCTTGAAGACGGAGTAAGGCAAAAATGAACCCGAGAAGAGAAGAAGAAATTCTGAGGAGAAGGTGTTTTTTTTTTTATTAAAACTGAAATTTTCTTGATTGATTCTCTATTCATCGAGCCTAGCAATACACCATATATCAAGATACAAAAGAGATTACATCAGAATATTAAAATACTTCATAACATCAGCTACAGTAGCCTAATGACAGCTGGTATAACTTTGTTGTAGACAAAAATATTAACCTAACTAGAGTTTAAATAAAAGTCTTCACATTATCCTTCAATCTCCTCGTTGAAGCTTTTATTTAAGACTCCAATTTGATGCTTCAGTTCCTCAAAACGATCCTTTGCAAGTGGCTTGGTAAACAGATCTGCTAACTGGACTTGTGAAGGACAATATTGCAAGTGAACTTCACCTTCTTTCTCAACTTGCCTGATTGCATGAAACTTGACTTTAATATGCTTTGTCCTTCCATGATTAACTGAATTTTTGGCCAAGGCAATAGCGGACTGATTGTCAACTAAAATTGAAGTGGATTGGCTTGAACTTGATGCAAATCATTCAAAATTTTCCTCAGCCAAACCGCCTGATTTGCAGCTGATGATGCAGCCACATACTCTACTTCTGCTGTCGATTGAGCCACAATATCTTGCTTCTTTGAGTTCCAACTGAATGCACTAGATCCCAGAGTAAAAAAAATACTTAGATTTGCTCTTCATATCATCCATTAAACCGGCCCAATCACTGTCTGAATAGCCAATTAAATCTAATCCCACTCCTCCTTCAAAATAGATTCCATGATTGAGGGTTCTTCTGATGTATCTGAGGACTCGTTTGGTAGTAGTAAAATGAGTTTGTGATGGATTGGACATGAATCTGGATAGCAGACTTGCAGTAAACATTAGATCAGGTCTTGTTGAAGTTAAGTAGTAGTAAAATGAGTTTGTGATGGATTGGACATGAATCTGGACAGCAGACTTGCAGCAAACATTAGATCAGGTCTTTTTGAAGTTAGGTACAACAAGCTTCCTACAAGACTTCTATAATTCTTCTCATTTGCTGGCTAATCACCATCATCCTTTGATAGCTTCGTATTCACTGCTATAGGAGTGTCAACTGGCTTGCAATCCATCATTTTAAACCTCCTCAAGATATCAGTTACATACTTGTGTTGTGAAAAAAAAATTCCATCAGATCTCTGTTCAATCTCGATTCCAACAAAATACTTCATTTTACCCAAGTTTGTCATCTCAAGCTCCTTCTCAAGTTCAAGTGTGAATGAATGAATCAGCTCTACATTGTTTCCAGTGATCAACAAATCATCCACATACAATGAGATGATCAAAACATTTGAATGAAGATCTGATTTTACATAGAGTGTGTGCTCACTTTCACTTCTTTGGAATCTATTTTCACACAAGTAACCATCGATTTTGTTGTACCAAGTTCTTGGGGCTTGCTTCAATCCCTACAAAGCTTTCCTTAGCTTGTACACATGATCAGGAACTGATCCTGAGATAAAGCCATCAGGTTGTTCTACAAAAACATCTTCTTCGAGTTCACCATTGAGGAAAGCTGATTTAATATCCAGCTGATGTATTTTCCACTTCTTTTGAGCTATTAATGCAATCAACAATCTAATTGTATCATGTCTTGCAACTGGAGCAAAGGTTTCGAAGTAATCCACTCCACTTTTGAGCCATCTGGATTTACTTTGGCTTTGTAAATCCACTTCACTCCAATTACCTTTTTATCAATTGGTCTTGGCACCAGCATCCAAGTCTCATTTTTCTAAATCATCCTCATTTCCTCTTCCATGGCTTCAACCAATTCAGGATGCTTAGCAGCTTCTTCATAGTTGTTTGGCTCAGCAATAGCCACATAGCATCTTTCATAAACTTCATTCAAAGGTCTAGTTCCTCTAGGAGGTGGACTAGAACTGGAAGTGGACTCAGATGGTCCATCATTTGAAGCACTAGACTCTATTACTGGCGGCTGAACTTCAGGTTGGTGTGATTTAACTTCTTCCTAATTCCACTTGGCATTTTCATCGACTTTGATGTCTCTTGAAACTATAATTTTCTCAGTTTCCATATTGTATACTCTATAGCCCTTTGACTGAGAACTATAGCCAAGGAAGATCTCTTTCATAGCCTTATTATCTAACTTGCTCCTCCTTTGATCTGGAACATGAATATAGCATAAAGATCCAAACACTTTGAGGTGTTTTACTGTAGGTTTCACACCATTCTAAGCCTCAACTAGAGTCTTGCCTTTCACAGCTTTAGTTGACAATCTATTTTACAAATAGATTGATGTATACACAGCCTCAGCCCAAAATTTCTTTGGCAAATCTTTCTCAGCCAACATGCTTCTTGCCATCTCCATCACTGATCCATTTTTTCTTTCTGTCACTCCATTTTGATGTGGAGTATAAGGCACTGTAAACTGGTGATGAACACCATTCTCTTCAAAAAATTGATCAAACATCTTGAAGGTATACTCATTACCATTATGTGATCTCAAGACCTGAATCTTGCAGCTTGATTGACCTTCAACTAAGGCCTTAAATTTTTTAAAGATGTGAAACACATATGACTTATTTTTCATGAAGTACACCCAGCACATTCTTGTACAAAATATCGATTCTCACTCAATGAAGGTGTTCTCATAGGTCTACAGATATCAGTATGCACCAGTTGCAATTTTTGTGTCGCTCTCCATACTCCATCAGTTGAAAATGCTTCTCTATGCATATTTTCATAATTGCAATCCTCACAAGCTCGTCCTAGTTCTTGAATTGTAGGAAAATCCCTTACCAAACATTTAGAGTGAAGGTTGGCTAAGGATTTAAAATTGTAATGACCATATCTTTTATGCCACATGTTTGATTAATCAAGGTTAACCTCAACAGCATTTGTAATCACATTTTGCCAATAAATACTGAAACTTTTGTTCCTCATAGGCACACAAGCAATCTCAACATTATTTGAATCGTGTATCTTACACAAATGATCTTTAAAATGCAATGGATATCCATTTTGAACCATTTGACCAACACTTAACATGTTTGAACTTAAACCAGGTACAAGTAAAACATTATCAATGTACCTCATTCCCTTCTTTGTCTGATAGTAATGGTTCCAATTCCTTTAGTAGATACAACTTCACCATTTTCCATCTTGTTTGTTGCTCTGCAATCTGGTTTCAAGTTGCAAAGAATCTCCTCTTTGCTTGTCATATGATTTGTGCAAGCACTGTCAATAAACCATAAATCTTCATCCACCATATTGGTCATGTGAAGTGCCAGGAATAGATGATCCTCACCCTTCTTTTCATGAGCCAGTGTAGTTTGCTGATTCTGGTGTCTAGGCTGATGATGGGTTGGAGTTTGATTTGGGCGATTTACAGGGCAATACTTTTCAGGATGACCAACTTTGTTGCACGCTATGTACTTATGTATTTTCCAACAAAACTTTTCCAGGTGGTTTGTTTTGCTACAAACACCATATGGAGGATGTGAATCTCGAGTTTCTCTACTCATCCCCTATTTGCTGCTAGTTCCTTCTCTTCTTTTCCTTGGATCAAACTGCCTCTTACCAAACTTACCTCTGGAATACTGCTGTTTATGTTTGGCTGCAAAGGCACCCTTCACTAATTTCCCATTCCTTACTGCGAGCCTTAGTTCATAAGCCAATAGAGCACCTGTAAACTCAGTTAAAGTGAGACTTGACAGGTCTTTAGTATACTCAATGGCTGTTGTAACAGCATCATATTTTTCAGGCAATGTAATCAACACTTTCTGAACCACCCTTTTATCTAAAATCTTCTCACCATTTAGTTTGATTTGATTCACAATATCAACTACTCTTGAGGTGTAATCTTTAACTTTCTCAGTCTCTTTCATCTTGAGATTTTCGAATTCTCTATTAAGGCTTGCAATCTCACTACCCTGACTTTTTCTGAACCTTTAAACTCTTCTTCAAGCTTATCCCATACCTCTTTAGTTGTAGTTGCAGCAACTATTTTGGGAAATATTTCCTCTAACACGGCTATAAATAAGAAAGACAAAGCTTTCATATTTTTCATGGAGTGATCCTTTTGGTGCTTCAACTGAGTTACTGTATAGTTAGCATCATCATCAGGTTTATCATAACCTTGCTCAATCACCTCTCACAAATCGTGAGCCATCAAGAATGCCTTCATTTTAACTGACCAAAAGTCATAGTTTTCACCATTAAACACAGCAGGTAGAGGTAATGAAGATGAACTTGAACCAGACATTTTTCCACTCAAAATACCTTATTTAGAAATACTAGATTTATGGATATCACACAGCAAAACTGGATTTCAATTTGAATACGGGATTTCAACTTACCAGTTTCCTTCAATAAATCCCATATTTCAGCTTCTTCTTCAGCTACTAGTTTTTTTTTTACTCTTCTTCTCCTTCCTTCTTTCTGGTCCCCTTTCCAAAGATCCTTAAAGCTCTGATACCATTTGTTAGCTCTTGGGAAAAAACTTGATTTACAATTGCAATATCTTTGCAAGATTAAAGATGGATCAGTTCAATCCTTTTGAAGATGTAGCAAGGCAAAAAAGAACCTGAGAAGAGAGGAAGAATTTCTGAAGAGAAAGTGTTTTTTTTTTATTAAAACTGAAATTTTCTTGATCGATACTCTATTCATCGAGCCCAACAATACACCATATATCAAGATACAAAAGAGATTACATCAGAATATTAAAATACTTAATAACATCAGCTACAGTAGCCTAATGACAGCCAGTATAACTTTGATGTAGACAAAAATATTAACCTAACTAGAGTTTAAATAAAAGTCTTCACATTATCCTTCAATGATTAAATATGAGTCTGAATTGCCTCATCTGCCAAGCCATGAGAAGGACAGATTCAGAAAACGATCATAGAGAATTTCCATTCATTGATGTGGAGAACCTACATTCGAGCTTATGATTGGCAAACTGGCGACAACCTTTTTCCAAGTTTGATTATGTCCTCCTAATTTAAAATGTCTACGGCCAATGATCTTTGCCACCCTTTGTACCATGGATGAGTGACAACATCACAATCACGATGAATTGTTGATAATCCTGGGATGCCTAAATTAACCTCTAGTACCACCATTACCTCTCATAAATTATTGACGATGGAAACCAAATTGCACTTCTGCTCCACAAAGAGTCTAGTAAATTCTTTCCTTTTATTTCTATTAATCACATTGAGAATAATGTATATTTTAAATTTGGGGGTGGTGGATTACAATTAAGTATATTTATTATGTTCATTTTGTAAGTGATTATTTTTATTTTGCATCTGTTGGATTTTGTAATCCAAATTCGGTCCAAATTGGGTCTAGGGCTTCGCGTTTTGAAGTATTGGACTTGAAGATGTCAAAATAAGGTCCAAGGAAAAAAGACGGATTGACGGTGCTGGACGGACACTCGAATCCCACTTGAGCTAGATGAGCAAAATTGGAACAACAAATCTGTTGCTAGCCTGTTGTTGAGTCATCGCTCGAGCGACATACTCTCGCCCGATCTTCGCTTGAGCGACGGGCCGCAAATATTTTTCCTTATTTTCCAATTTTACACAATTTTTTTGACTTAATTAGCATGTTTTAGGGTTTTGGAAGGTTTCCCTACAAATAGTGGACTCCTTATTAAGTTTTGTAAGCAAAATATTGCATAAATTGTATTCTTTCTCCATTGGTTGTTAATAAAAATATTATGTTCCTCTGCTGATTCATCTTCTTACTTGTTTTCTTTATACGATCTATACTTCATATTACGCCATATCACCTCCTCAAATTTCTAACAAATGGTAAAAGCTAAGGTTCAGCAGTTCCGCAGAGCAAGAACTTGATTCGTTAGTTTTTGGATCGATGGCTTCCACGAAGTATAACATTCCGCTATTGGATCGTAGTACAAGATTTTAGTTGTGGCAAGTGAAGATGAGAGCTATATTGGCACAGATGATTTGGATGATGTTTTATTGAGATTTGACAAGATGTCCACAACTGAGACAACAAATGAGAAACAACGGAAGGATCACAAGGCACTTTCTCAGATTCATCTTCATCTATCTAACAACATTCTTTAAGATATTTTGAAGGAGAAGACATCAGCTGCATTGTGGTTAAAATCGGAGCAATTGTGCATGACCAAAAGTCTGACCAGCAAATTGCATTTGAAGTAGAGGCTTTATTCTTTTCGCATGGCAGAAGGCCAATCACTAGAAGATCATCTGGTCGCGTTTAAGAAGATTGTCGCTGATCTGGAGACGTTACAGGTAAAATATGATAAAGAGGATTTGGCTTTAATCCTGCTGTACTCGCTGCCTGGTTCGTTTTTGTCGTTTAGGGACATGATTCTGTACTCATATGATGCTTTGTTCTCAAAGGATAAACTGAAGCATCTGGTTGGAACTGGTTCAAGAGATGATGAAGCTCTTGTGACTTGTGGTGATCGACGAAGGGACAAGTCGAGAGTGAATTTCAACAATAAGGTTTGCTTTTACTGCAAGAAGAAAGGACACATCAAAAGGGATTGCAAGAAGTTGCAAGGTAAGGGTAATTTAGCTACAAATCATGGAAGGCAATCAGAGACTTCAGGTGAAGTTGACATCGTAGAGAACTATGTAAGTGAGGGAGATCTTTTGATGATTTCTAACGTGAAATCCAAGCTGACGAGGAGTGGATTTTGGATACAGCTTGTACGTTTCATATGAGTCCCAATCGGGATCTGTTGAATCATATGAAATGGTGCCGTATGGTGCTGTTGTCATGGAAAACAACGAATCTTATCAAGTAGTTGGTATTAGGAGAGTCAAATTGAAGTTAGTGGATGGAACAATCAGAATACTTGGCCAGGTTTGACATGTTCCAGACTTAAAGAAGAACATCATCTCGCTAAGTACCCTAGATTCAAGAGGGTACACGTTCTCTGGTGCAGATGGAGTCTTGAAGGTTTGGAAGGGTGTCCGTGTTGTATTGGAGGGACGAAAAAAGTTCTAACTATACATCTTGTTAGGTCGGCCAGAATCACTGAAGAAATATCAGCATAGGTTTGGTACCGTGGTGGAAATACAGTTTGGTATAGTACCATTGGGAAGTGGCATAGGGTCCATTTTGAAGAATACTACGGCTAGTGAGAGACTCATTGGAAATAGGTACGAGAACGCTGATCTGGATGTGCATGCTTTTGGAGTTGTTAATAAATCCATTGGAAATGTTGAATAATTAAACAATTCGGTTGACCGAAATTTCAATTGAGAATTTCGGCTGATTAGTTTGAAATTTCGGTTGACCAAAAGTTGACCTTTTTTTTTTTTTGGAAAATTGATTTTTCAAAATCTATTTCATATCATGAAAAGTATTTTAATGCAAGTGATGAATTACGAAGAATAATTTTGAGCTTTTGTACTTGCTAAAAATCAAAGAGTTAATACATTTACATTTAAGTACCAATAAACTACTTCCAAGCTTTAATCTTCAAAGTTCTACTTATTGTTCTCTTCGAGTCTCATTTGATTGCTTGTTCTTCATCGGATGACGATTTGACTCTTTGAATGCTTAAGAGAATGTATTCATGAAAAATTCAAGAAACCAAACTTGTTAGAAATATAAGTGTATTGTTTGTTATAATCAAAACAAATAGAGTTATATTAAATCATAGGTCAACAAGTACCAATGCCCATTTTATGTTGAAGGGATAGAGAATGTTCCATTTATATGTTTTGTTTGGTTCTATAAAATCTTTGGGTAATAATCGACAGAAATTAGGGACTAGGGTGAATTTTAAGTTTCGTTTAGTATTTTTGGAGGTTGGTTTAGTGTCTATATTAAATAATACATCTCAATCAAGATCAAAAGTTAAGGGTAATTTCGCTTTGCCACCACCATCAGCAGTGCCTCAGTATTCAATTGCCAAAGATAGATCCATGAGAGATATTAGGCCTTTATAGAGGTACGGTGAAGCTGATTTTGTTGCTTTTGTTTTAAGTAAGGTCGAAGGTATTGAGTTTAGCAAAGAACTTTCTACAGAAGCAGTTAGTTATGCTGATTCAATTACATTGTATGTTTTTGCCCCCTTTTGGTATTTATTATTAAGTTTTTGTGATCTTGTTTCTCGTGGGGATAATTCGAGCAACTTTACTACCCAAGGCAATCCTACTAAATAGTACTTGGATTCAGTTGATTTTTTCAGTCACTGAGTTTTTCCTAATTGGATTTTTTTGGAAGAGTTGGATAATTTTTTATGTTCGATGATTTTTTGGTGGAGAATTTTTTGATTGAAGAGTTAAGTTTTATTCTTTACAGTAAGATTTGTCTCCAAGTTAAGATTTCTAAAATTTTGTTCATTGCAGTAGAATTTGTATCAAGGTGGAGTTCATTAGAATTACGGTGTGACCCGAATTCTATTTGGAAGACCATTTGAGAATTCTATTTGATGTCGACTTGAGAATTCTAGTTGAAGTTTATTTGGAGATTCTAGTTGGAATTCAATTTAGGAGTTCTATTGGGAGTTTGAAATTTGTTTTGGACTCGAAGAAACTTGATGGAGTCCAATAGAACAAATTTCAACTAGAATTCTCAATAAGAGAAGAAGAAATCATGCAAGGAGAAGAAAATATTGCATCGGCTCTCGCTTTGCTCTCAACACCCTCCCGAGGGCTCAGAATAGGGAAGCCAGCACTTGCTCCACAAGGAGGCCACTCGAGCAGTCGGCCACCACACGACGTTCGTAAAATTGCCACTCTTCTCCGGGGAATGATTGTTCATGATTTTAGGCAAATTTCTTAATCTTATTTTATCTCAAACACTCTATTATTATATAGACTTATTTTAGTTGAACTCTACACATTTTTGGCTCTTCTTTGCACTATATATATATAAGAGGAGTAAACCTCCACAAAAAAATTAATCCTTACATTCTACACAATAATTTGTAATCCTCCATTATTGGTATTAATAAATACTCATCTTATGCCCATGGTATATTTTTACCATGTAAATTTTGTGTTTGTTAAGGGATAGAATCCCAAATCGAATAAAGATGAAAACATAGACCAATTTTTAAGAGTTTGGACTACTCCTTTTAACAAGGTTGACCTTTTAAGATGGAACCTCGAATCTTAACATGGTATCAAAGCCCGTTAAACTCCAACGAGCGATTCTATCTGATTAAGACTCAAAAAAATGAGTATACGAATTTCAAGATTGGTTTGCTCAAATGTGCTACAATCTTGCGGGGGCATGTTAAGGAATTGAATCCCAAGTCGAATAAAGATGAAAATATAGACCAATTTATAAGAGTTTGGGCTACTCCTCTTAACAAGGTTGACCTTTTAAGATGGAATTCCAAACCTTAACAGTGTTCTTATTTGATTTTCATATTGCCATATTATTCTTGTTCCTTTATTTACTGACAAGTTGTATCAATTTGATATATAATTCTTAACAAAAATATTACACTAGTCGAGGAAGAAATAGGTAAAAGTATGGATAGAAGCAGCCTACATTGATAAAAATAAAATATCAATGCTTAACTCATGCTAATGACCCTAGAGTATAGAGAAGAAATAGTAGGAAGTAGCAGCCTTAAGTTTATTAATGCACGAGCGAAATAGTTCAATGAAAATAAAAACCAAAAAAAAAATTAAATAAATGTGTGTTTCTTTTATATTGATTATGAAAGTAGTGGCAATAAATAAAATCGTTGCACTTCCTGTCTAAGCCTTTGACACTTAATTTAGAGACAAAAACTTCTAGAAAGATTGATTAGCCTAGTTGAAGTTTGTGAGTTGAGATGTTCAAGTTTATGAAGAATCATCAATATTCGAGATAGTTGCTTTCATTGGATAAACCAAGTCAATCTTGAGCAGGAAATAGATGAGTATAGTGAAAACAATCTTATAATAAACACTTCAACAACAAGGTTGGGAGGGTGCATCTCACAAGAGAGATGAAATAATTGACCATTGAGACTTGGGATATAGCTAACCAAAATTTTTATGGTGTTTGGATTGATTATGCACACAAACACATATATCAAGCATTGTATAAGTAAAATTGTATTTTGTAGCATAACTTTGGCCTTTTGTGAATTATTCAAGCAGTTTCAAAACCTAAGGCGAATACAGCAAGCTATCTAACAGATGAATTTTTGTTGTTTGTTTCTGTATTTGAGTATAGAATCTTGCTCGAGAGAAACAAGAGTTTACAAGAGATTTTTATCCCACATTTGTAAGTTATACAACATCAAATTTCAGAACTTACTACATTGGTTCTGTTTGTTTGAAATTCTGTTGAGTTAAATGAAACTGCAACCTATATAACTTCGTCGAATTATGAAAAATAAATTCTCCCACATTTGAAATACAACACAGAATACATTAGAAGCAACAAATTGAAATTAAAAAAGATGTAACATTCTGTCGAGGCAAATCCTTTCTTTCTACAGACAGATTATGAGACTGAATTCTGTGAGGATATAGAAAGAAACATTTGAGGTTCGCCTGAAATTTGTGAATCTGCAACCAGATAATCTCATTCTCTTATTCGTATATAAACTTCATTAAATGTATTAGACTCCATACTGCCTGTTCTCATTGTCTTTTCCAAGCTTCATACTTTTGTACCACTTGGCACAGGCAATGTAGAGAACCAAATCGACTATTGTCAAGCCAGCTAAGAGAAAATAAAATCTGTCTAGATGACCTCTATTAAGATTTCCTGGGATCCATCCTGGCATATTATCCACAGTAGAAAATTTCATTACGATGGAGACGAGCAAGCTACTGACATAATTCCCTAGAGAGATTGACGTCATACAAAGTGCGCTTCCAAAGCTCTTTAGTCCATCGGGTGCTTGTGCATTGAAAAACTCCAACTGACCTACATACATAAAAACTTCTGAGGCTCCAATAAGAGCATATTGAGGGACTTGCCAAAATATGCTCAACGAGCTCGAGCCTTGGCAATGTCTGCAATCTTTTCTGGCGTATTTGAGCCTGTAGCACTCCACAATACCAGCTACGACCATGGCCAAAATTGCTATAACAAGTCCGATGCCCATCCTTTGCAGCTCATTTAACCCTTTTACTTTATTTTTCCTAATTCTACTAACAATTGGATCTATCACTTTCCGGTACAGGAATATGAAAACTGCGACACTAAGAATGTCAAAGCTAGACATGCTTGCAGGAGGGATTCTGAAGTTTGAAATTGTGGTTCTCATTGAGTCACCTTGTTCCACAAACAATGAGGCCATTTGGGTGAAAACTACTGAATAAATTATAGTGCACAACCATATCGGGAGGAGTCTCAGAATGCATTTCACCTCTTCAACTTGGGAAACGGGACAGAGGCGCCAAGGGTTGTACTCAAAAACTGGTGAATTAGTGCATGCTGCTCTGTCCAGGAATCTGTTATAATAATACATGTAATTAAACATCATATTAAATTGATAAGGTCTTATTTAAATTTTCTGTTACGCTTACCTGAAACCATCGGTATGGAGCATCTTTCTTGCACCGACAACTGATTTCTCATTTCCATCCTCATATAAGTTATGTACTTCACCTCCTGGCATTTCAACCTTCCAATTTTTTGCTGCTGCAACCATCACTTGGAAAAACCTTGCTAGGGGATTTCCCCTTGGCTTGAAGTGCCTGTATCTCTTGGTACCTCCAAGAAACAAGACAAGAGCTGCAAAGGCTGATCCAGTTGAAGCCCAAAATCCTAGAACCCATATTCCTTCATCCTCGAAATAGCCTAAAATGGTGTTGGAGAATAGTGAACCAAGGTTCAAAGCCAGGTAGAAATAGCTGAAGAAGGTAACTTTGGAATGTCCCTCGTGCTCATCCTCTTCATCAAATTGATCAGCTCCAAATGTAGCAATATTAGGTTGGTAACCTCCATTTCCGAGGGCAATCATGTATATGGAGACATAGAAGAGACTTATCTCCCAGCTTGATTGGGTTCTACATTGAGTATTTTCATCCCCACAACCTAGAGGTTTCAGCAAAAAGAGCTGTGTTGCCACTGATAGTAAGACTAGCCCCTGCAAATTACTTGTTTTTCGTCACATTTTTGTCCGTATAACATCAATATGCTGAAAAAATTCTCTTATTAAATTGGATACTTACAATGACAAAGATGACCTGAAAGATGGCACAAGTCTTATATCTTCCCCAATAGGAGTCACTAAGGAACGCGCCAACGAGAGAGAATATATAAACCGTTCCAGTCCATTTGCTAACACTGTTGGCAGCATCAGCGTTGTCTTGTTGCAGTACTCTAGTCAAGAACAGCACTAAGTTCACCCCAACACCAAAGAATGCTAGAGTAGCCAGACCTTGATTCACTACATTATTCAACAAATTCATGTAAATAAAGGAATCCATCCGTATTCCTTGAACAACGAGTGGCATTTGACAATGAGAGTACTTTCTCCTAGATTTCCAATAATATGAGCCAATTGTTTATGTTTTTCCTGTTGTGATATTTGATACAGACCCTGCATTTAATGTTTTCACAATTATAGAACCTCAAGTTAAACTGGAAAGGTACGATTATTTTCCTCATGTCACTAGGAGTCATCGATATGGAAATGATTAATTCAAAAGAATCCAGCAATTGAATTCAGATAACGATTGGTCTCGAAACGAAGGCATAACTATCTGGTATAAAATGAAACTTAAATGTACAATTTATTTATTGGGGAAAAACTTCTTCAACGAAAATCCGAACCAACATGTTCAAACTAGACAAAATTATCGATCAAATGAATATACTCTGTGAACGCAGGATTTGTAAATAAATACATGAAATATGGATATGAATGGTTCTTTTTTATAATATTGGTAATGGACACTTCAAGTGCCAGTTCGTGCTTTTTCATTTTTTGGGATAAAAGTAAAGAGTATGAAAAAGTTCACTGGCAAAAAAAAAAATGAAAAGAAAAAAAGCACAAAAAAAACTAAGCATAAGTTTGACAACCATTAACTCGGAAAAACTATGTTTTAAATAGTGATTTTTAGGAGAATATGTGGTTAAAAAGTAGGAAAAATTTTGGTTTTACGTGTAGAATATTTTATTTTGTGAATATGTTGTTAAAAACGAGTATGCAGAAAAAAGAGTTCAAATAATGGTTATCAAACAAAAAGACATCTAAAAAGGTACCCTACTTATAAAACCCCAATATGGTAGATAATAAAATCAGATTTTTAGTAAATTTTGATAAAAGTTGATGAAATATGTGGTTAAAAAGTTGTGGGTCCCATGAAATGTGTGATTAAAATTAATTGTTGATTTTGACTTAAAATTTTAATTGAATTTTAATACATGCCAAACAGGGGCAAAATGTCAACCGAGACAAGAGCCAAGCTTTATTTGTCTCTCACTCGGTACAAATAAATTAGTCAACCGAGGCAAAATGAATTTTAAAAGAATGAGAGACAAATAGTAGACAAGTAGTAGAGTAAGTGAGTAGTTGTTGAATGAATTAATGGAAGAAGCTTACGAAGTATGACAATTCCAGCAACCCATTTTCCAGTTTGTTCTCTTACAGCAGGACACCCATGAAGATCAACAGTACCATCACCTGTGCATTCTTGCTCCACTTCTCCTTTTAACTTCTGCTAAAAACCTTTCATTTATTTATCAATTATGTAATTATATATATATATATATATACGTGTATCCTTTGCATGAAAGGCGAAAATAGACGACAACTTCTCGCTACAAGAAATTTTGATTTTAACTTTTTCTTGGTTGATCAAACAATGAATGAATGAATGAATGAGAAGATCTAGGGATGAAAATTGCAAACTAACCTCCTTAGACAGTTGTAAGCATGCCATTAATGAAGAGTAGAGAAGCAAGTTTGGTAGATGGAAGAGAGAAATTTGTTTGATTTATGTACCAAACAAACGCAAGTTGAAGTTGGAATTTAATCAAACTAGTGGACGCATATATATAGAGGTTGGCCAAGTAAAATGGATGTTCCAGATTTAGCCCCTGCTTATAGTGTAGCTGATAAAAATTTCGTGATTAATTGTAACCACACATTTCATCTTTTATCAAAATTTATTAAAAATCTTATTTAATCTACACCAAATAAGGGCTTAATGGCGAAACATAAACAAAACCAAATTCCCACAATTATATTTCAGTTGCTAATTGTTATGGCACTCACTCACTCACTCAAAATATGAGGAGGTCTTAACTGGGGTCCGTCCTTTCAAGTATCCATTTGGTTCATATTTTGGGGAACCAAATAATTTCTTCCAATCTTTAACCCCTATGAAATCGATCTTAACACGGTTCACTTTATGGTGTCAGCTAATTAAACTCAAATGAGAAATTTGGTATGTCTAGCCATCCATACAAGCATTTAAGTTGCAAGATTGAGCTCACAAACAAGCCACCATCTCTCAAAAAAATATATTATAGAAGTGATTAGAGGCTGAATAATATTAAGCTCCTGTTTGGCCTTCATTATTTGAGATTTTAATTTTTATAATAGTACTTTTTTAGAGAATGTGTGATTGAATTAAAAAAAAAAAAAAAGGAGAAGTTTGCAGTTTATGTGTAATATTACTTTATTGGAGAATGTGATTGAGAGGAAGAGAAAGAAAAATGTATTAATATTTTAATGGAAGCCAAACGGGGGCTAAATAGTTCAAGTTAAATATTTAACCCCTGTTTGAGGGGAAGATATTTTTTGGAATGATAGTTTTATGGAGGATGTGTGGTTAAAAAATAAGAAAAAGTTTTTATGTTACGAATAAAATTATTTTATGAGAGCATGTGTGGTTCAAAATGAGTTTTTGAAAAAATAGAGCCCAGACATAGGCTTAGGTTTAAATGTCGTGTCGCATTTGATTGTCGTATGCCATTCCAACTTATCAAAATCGGAGTAATGATATTTTTCAGTTACTCAAAAAACTTCAAAGATTTTACAGCATGAGAAAGTAGGTGTACCTTTGTCTTTGTCCATTAATCAACACCACCGAGCCACCTGACCCCTTCGTGTTACCCAAAAAAAAAAAAAAAA
>CAIGRQ010107952.1:0-12862 GCA_903798375.1 Fraxinus sp. D2006-0159 | reverse complement strand
AGACCTTTCCTAGTTTAGATGGAATTGTTGTTACACAAATATCGAGGATGTATCCCCGAATAAAAAACTAGACCACATAGGAGAACCATCTGCTACCAAGTTGGAGAGAATCGACTGCTTCACAACACTAATGTAAATGTTCAGTCAATGTTTAACTTCAATATAGTGAATTGTTGATATTTTATTCTACTAATATATACGGTTATACATATCAAAATTTGTGACCTCGAACCACCAGAAATTGAAATAGCTATGTCATACATGGATGGTGTTCACTACAACAAGCCAAATCAACAGGAGTTTTCCTATGGATCTAACAGTAAGAAGCAGAACATAGAGAAGTCAGCTGACTATGCTGGGACGAGTGGAAAGTTAGTGATACTGCTAACAGATAGTAGTATTGGCCTGGATCTAGTCACTGATGATGATGATGATGATCCTCCACCAAGATGTCAGGATTCATCTCCCTATGGAAAACCCCATACTGATGAAGGCACGTCGTTGCCCCTCGTTCCCCAAATGAACCACAATCTGAAGAAATACAGCGTGGTGATGTAAGTCAGATATTTAGCCACATTTCATTATTTTCAGGTCACAGGTCACTCATGTGTGGTCACATATATTTATTTCCAGGTCACAGTTCACTATTACAAGTCACATATCATTCATGCAAGGTTACAGATACATATTTGAATGTCACAGTTAATGGTATATTATTTTATGTTTTCAGGTTTTTGAAGAATAAACTCGACAAATCTCTGCTCTCAAGTCAAATAATAAAGTGTTGACATTAGAGATTGATGTTATTGATGCTATCAAGTCACAGATTTCAAATCTCAACGCTGAGCAAACAAAAAAATTGGATGACGTCGTCCAAGTGCAAGGACAAATAAGAAGCGACTTGATGGAAATTAGGACAAACATACAATTTATGTTCGAATCTGTGACGATAATGATTTCGAGTTCAATGGATGAGATTATAAGACAGTTTAAGGAAAAAACAAGTTGTCATGCTGATGGAGCAGGAGACAAAGGAACTCAGGCAGCTGGAGTATCCGATAAGACCGATGAGGGAGGTAAATGAAATGTTCGCACTTTCTTTCAAGGAAAATGGTTACATTTGACATGTGACACTTTCTGTAATTTAAAATACAGGTGGAAAATATGGAACCAATTGTTGACATGAAAGGGAAGGAGAAGGTATACCAGAGCGATGATATTGGCATTCCCTATAGTCTTCAACCACCTTCATTTGATTTGGGAATTGGGTATTCACAACCTAATGTTTTACATTTTGAAGACATTCAGAATTAAATAGATGCTGTCATTTCTGATGTGGTGACAGTAACAAAAAATGTTGTCATAGAGGTACCGACATTCTTTTGTACTATACTGGACACACAACACATATAGGTCATGAACAATAAGCGTTCGGATGTCACATATCACATATGCTTAAAAACACGTCCTGACATTTAATATGGTGGATGTTCAACTTAGTGACTCTACACGGACTAACATGTGACTTGCACAACAATACACAAGTATCACCTACTTCTGAACCAGGTTCTTCTTTAACAGTGAAGCGAGTTTCGATGCCTGCGAGGATATTGCGATCTCCTTTCGTTGTTGGAGAAAAGAATTTATTCAAGCACGATGATAGTGTAGTTGTTTTTGAAACTTACAAAGATAATGTCAAAGAAGCTGATAGATCCACATTCCTGGGCTGGTTTCAGAGAGGGTACAAGCAAAAAAGAAGGTATGTGAAAGACTGAATGTTACTCTACAACCCATGGTATCAAAGCAACTTAATGTTCAATGTTTGGCTTCAAGACAAAGTTTAATGAGCAGGACGACGTAATCAAACATGTATTCATTATTGGTTCATTCATAGTCGATCACAAGACATGATTCCACCGACTTATAAACGAGGAGACGTATTTGAGCATTGCGGTACAGTTGCACTTACGCATTCTTTTCAGTCACATTTCAATCTTAATGAACCATAGAATCTTATCACACAGCTACCACCGCATGCATACAGTTCATCTCAATCCATAGTCAGATGCCGGTCACAGACACTCTGAACTTTCATGCCAACATGTTACATATCAAACTTGAATTAAGTCACAACACGATCTTCATTCTAACTATTTCATGTCATTTATAATCTTTCCATTTTCTATTGAATTAGCACATGGATACATACTTCTATTACATTCTTCAGCTGGCAAAATTTGGGAAGAAAGTAATGTTTAGAGCTACAACGACAAACACTTGGTTCCAAAATAAGATAAAAGAGTTGAAAAGAGTTGTACCTTACTTTTTTGAAGGATCCTAATGTTCTGATGTCAGAGTCCAGCCTGATTGATATCGTAACTGGTCACAACATACCTCTAAGTACACCTTGGGCCGTTATTGATTATGTGTTCACGCCAATTCTACCAACCAACAAAACTCACTAGATGCTCGGTATGCTAATATTCAGAGCCATACGTGATGGTATTCAATTCGGCTGGTAAAAGTTATCGTGACTGGAAGTCCTACAAGGTATCGAGCCATATGTGAAAATATTGCCTCAATTAATGAATGCAGTGGGAATTTCAAAAAAGGACCCTGATTACAATGAATCCAAAAATATCTCTTTCTATAAAATCTATTATCAAAAACTATACTTCAATCAGGACATATATATAAGAATGAAAGACCCATTTTTTTTTTTCAATTTTTCACAAATTTCGAATTTAATAGGTAGCTTCCGTTACTTCCATGAGAAGATATATTAAAATTACGACGTGAAATTTTAAAAGTTGTTTTTGATATTTGAACCACGTTTATCTTGATACTTCATTTGTCTTGGATGAGATTTCATTCTAAATATGAGAGTTCTCTACATTTAATAAAAATCTTGACAACTGAAATGTATTTCTCGATATTTAAGACATGTAAATGAGAAATATAACATTTATTGTGATTTGACATTTACTTTTAAAATAAGTCTTTATTTGGTACATATTAAAATTTTTATTTTCATTCTTCGACTCATTTTCAACCACACATTCTTCTACAAAATAATATTTTTCATCACATCAATAACTTTTCCTTCTTTTTCAACTACACATTTTTCATCAATCTACTATTCCAAAATAATGTGACTCAAACACACCATAAGTATGATAAGTTATGTGTCAAAATTTTATTGATGAACCAAAATTTTAATTGTATGCACATTTTTATTTTTAATGTGGAATTATAAATTGTTAATAATGATATTTTGGTTAAAAATAAAAATATTGTAAAATGAACATTGAACATTTCTACAAATAAACAAGTGAAAGCCAACATTTCTTGTAATTTCCACAAAATAAAAATAAACAACTATTCTAGCAAAAAATCACTCACTCACTTCAAGTCTTCAGTACCATACCTGAGCTAGGGCTTTACTTCTTCCTGTCCCTTCAAAACCATGAAACTAGCGCCTCTTAACACCGTCGGGAACGCCCATGACGATTCGGTGTGGACGGCGGCGTGGGTTCTGGCCACCGATGAGTCGCCACCGCTTCTCCTGACGGGATCTCTTGACGAGACTGTCCGTCTGTGGAACCCAGAGGGTCCCCAGAAGCTCCAGACTAACACCGGTCACTGCCTCGGTGTGGTCTCCGTGGCCGCCCACCCCTCTGGTAGAATCGCTGCCTCTGCCTCCATCGATAGCTTTATTAGGGTTTTTGATGTTACCACAAATAATACTATTGCAACCCTCGAGGCTCCCCCCTCTGAAGTCTGGCAGTTACAGTTCAATCCCCAGGTATAAATTAGTACAACTCATGTAAAAAACATTTTTGCATTTCTGTCATTATTATTCCGTGTGCAAATGAGCCAAAAAATGGTGATAAAAAGGATACATGTTACATTGATGAGGTGCAGTAACTATTGCAATTATGAGAAAAGAAGTCAGTCTAGCAAAATAGGAACATTAGGTTTATTTATTTGTTTTGGATTGGATTGGGAAAGTGCGATTCAATTTTTTGGGTTATATGTTTATAATTGCCCATGCCTGTGATAGGTGGGATTGTGGAAATTAATAATAATTTACAGAGAACCTGTTTTATGGATTCCATGCCTATGTAGGAGGGATTGCGGAAATGAATAGTCATTTACCGAGAATATGTTTTGTGGGTTTATGTATCTGGCATGCATGTGAAAGAAGCAATCTTTCCTGTTAATTATTAACTCTCTTGAAGTAAAAGTATTTGCTTTCTATTTTGTGGTTTTGTGAGTACAAAGAAATAGATTTGGTTTTTATTCGGTGGAGTAATTACACTAGTTGTCGCTTATATTAGTATTTGGAATGAGGTGTTGGGTTGTTTCACATGTTAATTGAGTTAAAGCAAGCGATTTGTTAGCCCAAACATATTTGTACAGCTGGACAAGTAACAATTGCATCGGAAATCAAGTTAAGCTGTAAACAATGGGAAGATTTTTGAAAAAGATTAAAATTACAGATATTGAAATAACATGTGGGTAAGTAAGTGAGAATTCGTTATTAATTCACTTCTTTCTAGCTGGATGTCTTTCTCCTTTTATGGGCTTTGTTAATACCAAATCAATTCAAATGACCTGTTAATGGAGGACTTGAAGAACAGTAATGGTGCAATAATGAGTGTGGTTGTGAGGTTTCCCTAGATGTGAGGTGTGAAAGCAATTTCCCTTTGAATGCTAGAACTGAAGAAATGATCAGTTCCCTTCCCTGTCAAGGATGACTTTTGTGTTGTAAGGGCCAGGAGTGAGTCCTGAGTGTTGTGATGTACTAGGGAGGCAGTTTAGTGAATGATATTTTATGAAAATATCTCGTTTTTGTTGCTTGTTTGGGGCTTGAAATCAGAACTCCTTAGCTAAATAAAAAACCTTGAGCAGATTTTATGTTATTTTATTGAAATCTTCAAACTGTATTCAGCAGAAACCAATTTTCAGCTTTCTTTCCCTCTTTTGAATTTAGTTTTGAATTGTATTTACAATAAGCCCCTGTTTGGCCCCTGTTAAATTATAATTCATTTTTTCCTCTATTCTTATAACCACACATTTTCCAATAAAATAATATTATACTTAAATTCGAAAACTTTTCCTTCTTTTTTAACCACACATTCTCCAAAAAATTACTATTCCTCTCATTATAATACGGAATAATGGGGGCCAAACGGGTGCTAAAGTTCTCATCAACTTAAGATTATTATTGTAAGGTTGCATCAATTGGACCATTTTGTAATTAGAGCTTTTTGACCGATGAACATGTTGCAAACATGGAAAAGATATTTGATGGATTAAAGTAACTGTGAAAAAGTTATGAGAATACCTAATAAAAATTTTGGTATTTACATTAAAATGTTCAATTGTCTTAAGCTTAGTGCATGTTGGTTTTGACTATATAGCAGAAGGGCATGCAATATTAGCTTTGCTGTAGGATGTTTTTAATGAAAAATTAGAACTAATGAAAAATTTATAGGTGTGATTCACCTCCAAATAAAAGAATGAAAGATGCAAAAATCAGTTCAGGAGGATGAAACAGCAAACACTGAATTCATGGATATTCTGTGGGAGCCGGTACATTTGTCTCTAAATTGACAACAATATTAGAAAAAGTTGGTCTCAATCCTTGAGCATTTTTGTCTCCATCCATGAGAGCTCCATCAACAATCTTCCCTATGCTTCACAGTCTAATTCACATCTTATTTTCATCTCTTTCTGATATCCATTTCTCTCCATGTTCTTTCTTCTTTCCTGATATTGGTCATCAAAGTTTTGCTAGAAGTTCAACTGCAACTAAAAAAATGCCAATAATGTTACGATCGTCAGCTTTCTATTATTTGCATGGCATGTTTCTCCAAATCTTTTAAATTTATGAAGTACTTATTGGACACTTGACACTTGGAGCACAGCATTGGATCGTTGTCTAATTGTTGCAGGGATCGCAAATTAAAGAAGTATTATCAAAGATGTTTAATATGCTTTGAAACTATTTCAAATGGACTTGATGCTTTATTTTGAGCATTGTTATTATATTCGACACCATGTCACCATAAAAATGATTTTTCATTAATCTATTTGTAGAGGTCCTGTTTTCAGGCACATACTTGCATTAAACTTGTATTTGAATTCAGTTAAAGCGGCTTGCCTGTAATGCTCTCAACAGCCTATTCTCTTATGCAAAATGTAACTTGCGTTTAACTAACTTCTGTCTTAAGCTATTTTTAGATAATTTTTATTTAAATAATTTTAAACTACCTTTAACAACAATTTATGGTCATTGTTTGATAATATTTCTAAGCCCAATTAGTGCATTAGTTATCTGGTTAAAACTTATTATGATTAAACTTTAACTTCTCTATTGTGGAGTATGTAAAGATTTATGCCCTGCCATGAATTTCTTTATGTAATTATAATTTTGGATAAGCAATTTTTTTCTTGTTCATTGTAAAGATGGAAGGCAAAACTTTTGTTTGACAAGAATTTAATATTTTTTTCTTAAAATAAGTTTGATGATAAATCTTGAACTTGGAACTTTAATCCAAACGTTGGAGATCTTCACTAATGCAGTTGTTTATGTCGAATGCTTCTGCTGTGTGATAGTGTGTTGCCGTCTTCTGTTCTGGCTCTTGGTATATCAGATGAATTTCAATATTAATAGACCTAATAACATTTCTAGATGTATAGATAAACAAGTGCTGAAAGTTCTGTGACTTCTGGCACTGGCACATTGTTGATACTCAGGTATGTGCTGGTGGATGTGAAGCATTTTGTAATTCATTGAAACTTCCATTGTTGTTCTGATTTAACTTTGTAATGCTAATTTCTATTGATCTTAATGGTGCTTATATGAAAAATATTCTGTGATGTTTTTTCTCATGTCTGCATGGATTTCTTTAAGCTTTCTATTGGAATTCGAAGAAACTAAACTTACAGAGATTTGAGATCATTTTAATGGGCTTATAAATTATAATTTCACACAGTTGTCTCTAATGTGGCCCAAATCTAGTATGCAAGAAAGACGAATGTGTTTTAAATTTCTGTGTCATCATATACTCACTGCATTTTTAAATGCTTCAAGCTATTTTTGTTGGGTGATTAGTGTCTTCAAGGTAATTGACTCAGCCATTAACTTCATTTTTATATTTTCAAGGGTACCACACTAGCAGCAGCTGGAGGTGGTAGTGCATCTGTGAAGCTGTGGGATACTGCTCAATGGCAATTGACTGCAACACTATCAGTTCCCCGACTAGAAGGCTTGAAACCCTCTGAGAAAACTGGCAGTAAGAAGTTTGTTCTCTCAGTTGCATGGAGCCCTGATGGTAGACAAATTGCTTGTGGTTCAATGGATGGAACCATCTCAATTTTTGATGTGACTCGTGCGAAATTCCTACACCACTTGGAAGGCCACAACATGCCTGTTCGATCTCTTGTGTATTCGTCAGCACCTCTTGATGCAAGGGTTCTCTTTTCTGCCTCAGACGATGGCCATATCCATGTCTATGATACAGAAGGTAAAACCTTGATTTCATCTTTGTCAGGCCACTCTGGCTGGGTTTTGAGTGTGGATGTGTCCCCCGATGGAACGGCAATTGCAACAGGCTCAAGTGACCGGACTGTTAGGTTATGGGATCTTAAAATGAGAGCGGCTACCCAGATATTGACTGGCCACACAGACCAAGTCTGGTCAGTGGCATTTGGTCCTCCATTAATGACAGACGTTAGATCTTGTCTGCTTGCTAGCGTGTCTGATGACAAGAGCTTATCTATCTATAAATATTCTTGAAAATTCAACCCCTAGTGTTCTTTTGTAGAAGACCTGTAGGGGGATAGTTCAATGTTTCGTATAGATTGTTCTGATTGTTGTCGTAACTATCCTCTTTACATTCTCTCTACCAATTGTAAGTTAGCAATAAAATTTGTAGTTCTTTTTTTGAATACAATCTCACTCTTGCAACATATGCTTGTTAATTTTTAGAACAATGCTACAAGGAAGGTTTTATAGAATTCATGCACAGGGAAACTTAGTGCAGTTTCATTGGCAGCTGGCAAGGGAAACAAAAAAATGCTGCTAATCAGGCAGCGAATTCTGTGAAGAATTTCTTGTACTTGGAGAATGTTCCTAATTTTTAGGATGTTAATAATTTGTCTATCAACAAATCCGAGGTAGATTTCGAGGTTGTTTGTCTCTGATATATTCTGCAGTTCCTTTTACATTTTGCCTCAAAAGTTATTTATTTATTTTTTTTTCAAATGAAATCTTGTCAGATATTTTGTTGCAGCATATTGCACGTTCATAATGCTGTGTCACGTCCAATAATGCCATTAGAATGTTTCTTTTATAGTTGCTCGTGCGGGCTTGCATGCCCATGTTTATTTTTCAAAGAAAATAGGATTTTATTTTGTTAGGAAGTAGTGGGGACATTGTCTCAATAAAGCATTTTTTTCATTACTACTACTCTCAAAGCCTTGCCTTAAATACTTCACAGCCTTGCCCTTGCAAGAAGCTATTTTATAGCCTTGCATTGCGTAATAGGCTCACTTTACAACTTTATCCCACTCAAGCAGCTCACTTTATAGTCTTGCCCCATGCAAGAAGCTATTTTATAGTCATGCGCGGCAAGAAGCTCACTTCACAGTCTTGCCCTATGCACGAAGCTATTTTATAGCTTTTGTTACAACTCATTCATTTATAGTCAAAGTCAAAGTCAAAAAAGGATTAAGTTGAATAAATGATTTCATGGGGTCTAATTGGTAATTGCTAATACTTGAAGGGCTAGACATAATATATAAAGAAAACTAGGGATTTAGTTTTATATTATTGGCAACTAAGGGACTAAAGGTTATATTGTAAGAAGATTAGGGACTTGGCTTGCAATTTTACAATAATTATACATTTAACTTCAACCATATCCACTTCGGCGTTGTTTGATAAGGTAAATTTTCCATGGAACTAGGAAAACATTTTCCATGTTCCATCTTTTGCATTGTTTGATTGCAAAAAATTTTCTTGGAAATCCTTATCCTTCAAATCATTGAATTTGTTTTCTTACCATTTTGGTGGGAAAATAGTTTTTCATTTATTTTTTTTTTTCGCAATTGGAACAAATTCTAGACCAATGATAGAAAAAAATTATAACGTTAATGGACAATTTTCATAAAAATACAAAGTCAAATTGACACAAACTTTCAACATTTTTCAGTTGGAAAATTATACCAATCAAACGCAATTAATTACAATTTCAGTAAAATAATTTCTAGACAATTTAACGAAACCATAGAGGAAGAAAAAGAAAGGAAAATAGGAAGGAAAAACGGGGAAGAGATAGGTTCCATTTTGACAAGGTTAGATTCTCATTTTCTTAAATTTTTCCCTTAATTTAGAAAGGCAAGCATAAGAATGTTAAATTATTTCGTTTAGGGTTTATGGATTTTTTTAAAATTCAAAGTTGGCAAGAATGAGGAGTTATTGATATTTATTTGAGGTTTTAAATAAGAATATAGCAAAGAAATATTTTTTGGAAATTGGAGTCTTAAGGAAGTGGAACTTTGAAATGAATTCGCGAAACAAAGACATATTCTTTGATTTTCTTGTGAGTATATGATGCTAAATATTTAAATTACAGATTTAAGATCGAGATTTTCCATTTTTGTAAAGCAAATTTTCAGACAAAATCATATACAGATGCTATTTTTGAAATTATTTCCAGAAAGTAATGTTTCGGACAACGAATTTGGTGATAATTTTCAATAAACAGAAACATGTGCTAATATTCAATACGCTGGAAGTTTAATGATGTTTTTGTCAAACCTTTGTTTTTTCAGATTTTACAAGTTTGAGTGAAACTAAATGATTTATGTGGAAGTTTAGGTATTGGATTAAATTATGTATGGGGGTTGTATATGTGTAAGGTAGTGATTTTAAGTGGGTAAATAATTAAAAAAAAGTGAAATGGTTATTATATTATTCTTATTAAATTCGTGAATTAAGTTTTTACCTCCAATAAATTTATTATTATATCAGGAGGCAGCAAGGAGATCAGGATTTGTCAGCCAAACTAATTGTCACGCAAATAGCTTGTAAGTGGAAAAACTTAAATACTTTTCAAGTATTGATAAATTAATTATATTATTATATATTTTATGCAATTATGTGAATTATTTGTCCAATTACATGACTAATATGGAAATATACTTTCATTATGTTATATGTGGAAGTTTAAAGATTGTATATGGATTATATGTGAATTGGAGCGTGAGACACATGTGATATTGAGATCAACAAAAAATGTACCCGTGATTATATACTTATTCTAGTTCATTGGGGGGCCTTGACCGTGTTCTATACTAGACCGAGGGGTTTTGACTGTGGATGAAGGGATCTTGATCTTTTACATATAGTTCACTAAGGGGAATTGGCCGTGTTATAGTATTGATTATGACTCATTTCATAGAGCATGTATATAGTATTTTGGGACACATGTTCATTTTTGGATGTCATTCTACATCACTTGTAGATGGTTAGATGGGCTCACTACTTATTTTGCATCCATATGTGCAGTTTATGTTATTTTCTTAGTAAAGGTTTAAGAATTTGACTTATTTCTATATCGTGCTATACTTCTGTGGTTAATGAAGTGAATCATGAATTAGCATTGATATGATATTATTGTTGGGAGTTATATATAATTGTTTACAGGTTGGTTAGTCCAAATTATAGGGGCGATACTGCTAAAATTTTATAAAAAATAATTTATAAAATTTCACACTGTAGTAGCCTTGATGGTGGGTCCAANGTGCTATACTTCTGTGGTTAATGAAGTGAATCATGAATTAGCATTGATATGATATTATTGTTGGGAGTTATATATAATTGTTTACAGGTTGGTTAGTCCAAATTATAGGGGCGATACTGCTAAAATTTTATAAAAAATAATTTATAAAATTTCACACTGTAGTAGCCTTGATGGTGGGTCCAACTTTTAGTATCTATCATCAGCGAAAGTCACACTCCGAATCCACTAGCTTTATTAGGAACAGTGCGTGTCAACTTGGTATCAGAGCATGGTTTGGAGTTATTAGGCTTGCACTGTATATGCATTCTGATGTTTAGCATATCATACATGACTGGAGGGTCATGCCTCTTAGCGGTAGAACTCGAAGGCTCCAAGATATGTTGCCCAAACTCATAGTGCTTCAGATAGAGATGACCTTAGGGAGCATGAAAGAATGGATGAGTCTGTTCCATCTGGGACTGGGAATTGTAGTCGGGAATGATCCTGTTGTTGTTGAAAGAATTATTATTGTTGTTGTTTCAGCTATGCACAATAGGGACAAGGATTTCAGTATTGAGAGGGCTACAAAATTGGAAGCTAAAGTTTTCACAGGCACAGCTAATCCTTCAGTTGCCCAGGCATGGATGATCAAGATAGAGACAGTATTTAATGTCATGGGATGTCCAGATGATCGAAAACTAAGCCTNAAGAATTATTATTGTTGTTGTTTCAGCTATGCACAATAGGGACAAGGATTTCAGTATTGAGAGGGCTACAAAATTGGTTAAAAGTTTTCACAGGCACATCTGATCCTGTAGTTGCTCAAGCATGGATGATCAAGATAGAGAGGGTATTTGATGTCATGGGTCGTCCAGAGGATCGAAAATTTCACCTCACCACTTTCTTGTTAGATGAAGGGGCATATGATTGGTGGCAGTCAATATATAGCACATATCGAGACATTCATGGGTTGTCCAGAGGGTAATAGGCATCATAAAAGATATGCATGAAATCCATCCAAGTAATATTATAAGGTCTCTATATGTGCTCTGTACTGATTGCCACCAACCATATGCCCCTTATTCTAACACGAAAGTGGCGATACGTAATTTTCGATCCTCTAGACAACACATGACATCAAATACCCTCTCTATCTTGATCTAACATGCTTCAGCAACTATAGGATCAACTGTGCTTGTGAAAACGTTTGCCCCCAATTTTGTAGCCCTCTCAATACTGAAATCCATGTCCGTATTGCGTATAGTTGAAATAACAACAATATCAATTCTTTCAAAAACAATAGGATCATTCCCAACTACATTTCCCTATCCCAGATGTTCTGATGGCTGATGAACAGACTCATCCACTCTTTCATGCTATAAGGTCGTCTCTATAAGAAGCAATGAGAGTATTGGGCAACATATCATGGAGCCTTCGAGTTCGACCACCACGAGGCATGACTCCTACAGTCATGTATGATATGCTAAACATCATAATGCATATACAATGCAAGCCTAATGACTCCAAACCGTGCTCTGATACCAAACTAACACGCCCCTTCCTAATAAATCTAGTGGACCCGGAGTGTGACTTGCATCGATGATAGATACCAAAAGTTGGACTTACTATCACGATTGCTACATTATGCAATTTTATAATTTATTTTTAATAAAACTTAAGCACGGTCTCCCTTGTAATTTGGACTAACCAACCTGTAAATAATTATATACAACTCCTAACAATAATATCATTGCTAATTCACGATTCACTACATTAACCACAGAAGTATAACATGATATAGAGATTAGTCGAATTCTCAAACTTATACTATGAAAATAACATAAACTGCGCATATGGATGCAAAATACATAGTGAGTTCATCTAACTATTTACAAGTGATGATGAACATGTATCCTAAAATATTGACTACATGCTCTATGAAATGAGTCATACTAGCTAACTCCGTCGATGGCTCTGACCCCAAAATCAAGGTTCAACTCCAAAAGATACCTAGAAACTCAACTGCTACCTAATAAGGAAATAGTGAAAAAATATATGAGTTGATA
>CAIGRQ010107875.1:0-10036 GCA_903798375.1 Fraxinus sp. D2006-0159 | reverse complement strand
ATAATAGATGCCTGAGGGAGCTACTTGTGAGCTTCATAACTGATCTAGGAGAGGACTAATAGAGCTTCAGATAACTTGTATTTTCCTACTTCAGGTGATTTCAAACCCGAATTTCCTCCAAAATGAAACCTGGTCTGGTAGTGCCCTAAGTTTAAACAACATCCAAGCTGTTGCTTTCCATAAATCTGTCCTTGTCTTAATAATACCACCAATACCTCCAAAGTACGGTAAGTTTTAACCTTAATGCAAGCCTTATGGGAGTGAGAGATATAAAGCTTTAGAGTGATGCTTAGTTTTTCAATTTTTGAGATGATGCAGTGACTTCTAATATTATCATGTGTGTGTGTATGGGTGTCTGAATATGTATGCATGTATTTCCTTGTCTACTCAGTAATTCCGTTATAGCTCAATATATACCTGTCTAGGACCACTGAACTAAATCATTCGCGTGAAACATCTTTTTTTCTCTCTAAACCAACAGATCTTAGCTGTTACCATTTTACCATGTTTGTAAGCAGTAAGCTTACATCTGCCTAAAATTTCACAAGCCTTATCAGAGTGAGAGATATAAAGCTTTAGAGTGATGCTTAGCTTTTCAATTTTTGAGATGATGCAGCGACTTCTAATATTCTCTGTGCACTTAGATGTTTTCTTTTTCTTTTTTCTAATACTTTTAATAGCGGGAGGAAAAGGTGAGGTAATGCTTGAACAGATCAAAACATAGTGAGAGGATCATACCCCTAACAAACTTGCATCATCTCTACCATCTTCAAAAAGAGACGAAAAATAAGCTGGATCATATATAGCGCCACCAATAACATCATCGGAACCAGAGGGACGCCTAATTATAGGAGTTGCAGGATTTAGGAAACTATTTCTCAAATCAACATCTGTTTCTCGAGGAGCTGAATTGTCTATGTAAGCACCCAATCTGTACATCTGTATCCACAGTAATGAAGATGATAACCTCACTGAAAATCCAATAATTTGCATTGCTAGGGTGAGCTTCACCGAAAGGATAACGAAGGTTCCATAAATCTCAGATGAAATGTGCCTGCATGCATAAATCGAACTTTAGAAGAGTACAAAGATGGCAACTATTAGAAAACAGATGTATTGAGTTAAATTAACAAACAAAGGCGTGCAGAATGTGTGGAGGTGGGTGGGGGCTCAAGTCCCTGCATCACAAGAAAAATAAGCATTTCCCGGATATAGATGGACAAAAATACCCAGACAAGTAACGTAGTGAAGACTATATGCAATTTGTATCAATTTATCCGGAGTCAACAAACAGCACTCTGTAACAAATAAAAACACTTTCACAATGTAGTTGTCTAATTAGCAGATTAGCTTGTGTTTGGTTCTTAGCCATGAGACTAAATATATGATTCAAAATATAAATAGCCCTTTAAGTCGATTCTCTCGGTCTTTTATTTTAATAAGCTGAAAAAGTCGATAATTCTGCAGATATGAATTTCCTGTTCAACATTAGCATCAGCACATAGTAGAGAGAATAATAGAAAACTCAACAACCAATCTTGAAAGACCTCTTCTACTATACTATAGAAAAAATAAGAATTTGGATTTCAGATTTGAGTGAGGACACACTGGCAAGTGTATCTTCTGTCTGTACCAATATGATGTAGGATATTTTCTGTTCAAGCTCTGCACAGAGCTTTTCTGACGATTGTATTCAAATAAAATTAACAGGACATGAAGCCAAGAACTAGGTTTGTCGGAAACAAAGTGCATAGAATCTTCAGAGAAATGAAATTCTGGCCAAGCCTCAACTCGTGTAAACATAATTATAGGGGGTATTTTGTCCATTTAATGATGGGGATATATACTCTCTCATGAAGGTGGGAAGTTTTTGCTTTCTCCTACAAGTATGGCAAAGTGCAAGGCACTAAAGTGAAGAAAGCTCAATAAAACGAACTAACAAGATTCATAGCATAAATGAAAAAGCATATCATTTCGTAAAAGTATATGCTAGATGCCTAGATCTTTCTCATCCTCCTGACTCAAGATTTGGGGTAGGTAATCACCATGTTCCATTTTAAAGTAAAGACCATTTACAATCTCGGAGCATCACTTCACAATCACAACCATTTGTTTTGCTCTTTAAACTTAAATCTTTAATGTCAATAATTTATTCTTTGTTTTGTTATTGTTGCAGTTTTGTAACTAATTAAATTTTCAGTGCTCCCAAAAAGAATGAAATCTGTTTGAAGCAAAAGGTAAAAAAGAATCAATCAAAATGTGAGGATAGGAATATAAACATTTAGCTTAAAGAGTTATAGATCAATTATCATCTGTTTGTAAGGTTGAGAAGAAAAAATGCACTTGATATGTTCGTGTGCATTCGTAAGGGAACAAATGAAACCCAATTGAGCCAAACTCTATGGTAGTCTGGATTGATTCAGCAACAAACTTAGATGGCTAGGGCTTTTCCTGTATTCATCCTATCTTGGAAAAGCCTAACTGGAAATCAGCTCATAAAAGACAGCTTTGGTTGATAAAGACATGGTGCAGATTCTTATCTAGAATTCTTCTGTGTTTTGACCTTGGTGATGTCTTTTTCAACAGGTCTTGTAGTTAAATACAAAATCCTACTACGAAAGAAAAAGACAAGATTTATCTTTCTAATTATTCCTTGTCTTCATCTTCAATAAAATATTAAAAATAAAGCCAGTCATTAAACGTGTTAGAACTGGAAAAAGAGTCATTTAAAGACCAGCAGTGCTTCCCATTAATTCCAGGCACTACAACATAAAGTGCTTGCAAATAATTGATCACATGAAAGGAAGTAAGATTGCTTAAGCTGACTTAATTCATAGGTTCAACTACGAAAAATAATTTGACCGATTGCAAGGGACTTAATTCATAGGTTCAACTAAGGAAAATAGTTTGCCAGAATGCAAGGGTAATACTGTGCATAATGCATTTGGATGTTACTAACCCTACAATGTTGGACTTGTGAAGTGGAATTGAATTATCCACTGGACAAGCCAGGCCCACTTTCACAATTGACAATGGGAGAGAAAAATGAAAAAAAAATAAAACCATAAAACTACTGTCATAATAATCAACCAGTTTGAATCAAGAAACCACAAGACAATTTAGATACCAATAAATTCTTGGACTAGAATAAGGAATAAAAACTACATTTCTGTGCCACATCTGACGCATCAAACTATCTTCAACTTACTCTTGGAAATGTCAGTGTCGCAAAAAAGATGATTAACATAAACATTTGCCAATTAAAGAGGATTTCTTACTGTTTTCGTGAATTACAACATGCCAAGATGGTGCACATGATATGGAAATGAAGAACAAGAAATTGAACTAGAAATATACGAGTATGATGAATAAGAAAAGGGCGCACCAGATTTCGTGAGAGAAGAGAATGAACCAGGCAACATCCAGGAAAATGGAGCACAATAGAAGAACGGCATAGGTCCTGCCGAGACTCTGGCTACTGCTCTCAATGGCGACAAGGGCGAATAAGGAAACTGCCAAATTAACAAGCAAGACCCCGTTGTAAAACGCCCCAAGCGATCCAATTAATGAACAACCAATCTGAACGTAGATCAGTTTAACTGCAAGCGACTGAATCGTATCATAATCCCGAATCCATGTCTGTATTTCTCTCCACCTCAATCCACAACGCATCATATGCCGAATTCCAACAATTCCTACTTTATCACTCCACTATTAATTCCTTTCCTATATTTCTACTCTCGAATGATAAAAATTGTAATCGATCGGAGCATCGACAGGGTTTCCTCTCAGAGAGTAATTAAATTTGATAACAAAATCCCGTTAAGAAAGGGAAAAACCTTACTAACCTAACCAGTGCTGATTTCAATCGACAATTTTGTCGCATAATTAATAGCAGTAATTAAGATTGGCTGTGCATATTTCCCTGTGTCTGCATTGAAGTGGCACAAATGCCTCCGCCCAACCCCTGCTAAAAATAAACAAATAGGGTTGCATTATCGCCATAATTTTTATTTGATCACATTTTAATTGTAATTGAACCGTTCAATTTTTGCTCATTGTAACTAACTTTTTTTTTTATCCTCAATTTTTCATTAATTAGTATATCTACTCCTTGACGATAATTCGTATTAAAGTATTTTATTTCCGTACTTTGAAACAAGGGAGAAATACTCTTTTGCACTTTTTATTTATTTATTTTTCAAAAATATAATCAAAAAATAAGTTATTTTTACGTAATTTCAATGGATTTTTGGACATAAAATTATTATAAAAACAAAATATGTTCATTAATGAAAAGTTTTGAGGATATGAACGAAATGAAAAATTGTCAGGGACATAAATGGTATAATGACTAAAGATGAAGAACTTTACATACAATTAAAATACGGTGCAAGAAATAAAAATCGTGGTCCATATTTTAATTGCATTTAAGGTTCTTGATCTTTGCTCATTATAGGATTTACGTTTCTAATGGTTTTTTTATATCGTTCTTATCCTCAAACTTTTCATTAGTTAACATATTTTGTATTTGATAACAATTTTATGTTCAAAGGTTCGTTGAAATGACTTAAAATAACTTATTTTTTCATCATATTTTTAAAAGAGTAAATAAATAAAGTGCCAATTTTTATTTTTTATTTTTTTTACATTTCAAAGCATGAAAACAAAATATTTTGATATAAATCATCATCCAGAACGAGATGTATTAATTAAAAGAAGGTCGAAGATAAGAAATTGACTGAAAAAAAAATTAAAGAAAGAATTACTACAATGAACAAAAATTGAGAAGTTTAATTGTAATTAAAATGTGGTGTATCAAATAAAAATTGTGACGACAATATTGTTAAAGTTTATTAATTTTCCGATTGATCAGACTTCAATATTACATGGATCCAATTTTTGAATCATAATTTTCACCAAATTGTTTTCGAAACTATGTCCCAGTTTAGTTTAGATAAAAATCAGTTTTTTTGATAAAATATGTGAGTGAAAAATTACGAATTTCTCGAACATGTGTTTAAAATTAACTATTTAAATTATAATCTACTTTTTTAAACTGAACCAAACATAAGCTAAATTTTTTAATCAAAAGTTTTGTCAAACAACCTACACGTGAAGATTAAAGACCTCATAACCTTCACGTGAAGTGTCCATTCTTAAATTTACTTAATTAAAATCTCTCTCTCTCTCTCTCTCTCTCACACACACACACACACACACACACACACACACAAAATATTCATTTTTTACTACTACCCTAAAATGAAAGTTGGAATTACTGTAACATAATTGCATTGCACAATAAAAAGCTGAAAACGTGGGAACTCAAACCAGGAAATTGATGGTGCAATAACGGTGACAGTGACGAACCTCTGGTAGAGATTCATCGTCTGTTAAATCTAAATTGGGTAGTTCAATAGAACAGATTCAACAAGCATAGGTAATCTGCTTGTTGAATCTGTTCTAAAAACCTAATCGCTCTTCTTGTCAATGTAATCTTACATTGAATTTATCCAATGACGCACTTTGGTTGATTCTTTCAACAATTGATTTCAACTGTCTTTAGTTTTGCTTCATAACGAGAAAGAAAATCTAGTTTTTTGTTTCGGATGAATGCATTACAGAATCCAATAATGTGTGTGTGTGTGTGAGAGAGAGAGAGAGATCTTCTCCATCTTCCCAAGAAAATGGATTTAGTTGACATGATATCCTCCTGCCGAGATGAAAGTGGATAAAAGGACTTCTTGCTTGAAGATATAGAAGGCCACGGCGAGTATAACAAATGACAATTCGCTCTTGTTCTACCGCATATGCACTACGTGTTGTAGAACCAAAATGCAGTTGATTTCGATGATTTTAGCAGATTATCCTCAATTGGAACCTTGTCATCCTTCATCTACCTCAGTCCCAACAATGCAAATATCAAATCAACCACCAGTTCATGAAGATTTTAACGTTCTGATTCGAGACCTAGTGGAAGCACAAATATCTTACATTTTTATGATCAATGAGTATACTCGTATAAGTTTGACCTTCCATATTCATGTAACTTGTTACCAATCGGCCAACTTCGGTTGATTATATTTACAGTCCTCTTCATACTTGGAATGCAACAGATTTGATGTACGCTCTGATTGCTATGTAAACATTTGTAGATATGCAACAGATTTAGAGCATGTCTGGTCAAGCTTAAAATTCAATTACAATTGAAAATATGATCGTTATTGGATCTCACTCGTCTAATAAAAGTCAACAATAACGGCTAATTTTTCAATTTTAATCCGATTTTAATCTCTACCAAACACGCCCTTAATGTACACAGTATGATGCATAAAAGAAATGGATATCTTTTTTTAACTACACATATTCCTTTAAAATCTTGGTGGAGTTTTAATACATTTGTTTATATTCGAGGTGTTGTTTTGTGATGGTACACCCAACTTTTAAATTACTATTAAGAGGCTGAAAAAGGAAATATATGATATCGACGCTGCACATCTCTAATTAATGCATGCTTATGTTTGTGATGGTAAACGACTAACTTGCGAAAGAACAAAACGTTTGATATATATTCTTATACCTTACGATGAATGATGCACGACGAGATGGAGATACCATCATGTGATTCAATGAACTATTGGAGGGAGGATAAAGTTCAGAATGCAAGTATTTCTGTTGAATGTGGTGGATTGTTTTAGAACTGGTTTAGCGTTAAAATATATTCGAAATAATCCTCCAAATGTCGAAATTGAAGATTGCGTATAAAGGATTTGAAAAGAAATTTCATTGATGATGAAGCAACAATTCTTTCCCACACATAAACCTCGTTGCTTGCTTGAATCCAACAAAGTATCAGATAAATACACAACATTAAGGCCTACAGAAATTCAGAAGAAGGTACTTGAGATAATAGATAGAAATACAGGCGTTGAGCATTGGAGTGTATCCTCTATCGTTACTTATCGTCCCCATGAACTTCTCTATGAGCCCATCATTACCAACTATTTCCTCATCTGTGTGAGTAGTTCAGTTGGAGGTCTTCCAGCTCCTGAACTGCTACCAAATGCTGAGAAACCACCGGCACCACCTTGCTGATTGCCAAAACCTCCAAATCCAACACCTTGCTGATTGCCAAAACCTCCAAAACCACCACCTTTACAGTATACAAAATAAAATTATACAATTAACAATTTTGTGAAACAAGAGGCCTCCAAAAGCCTACTCCTAAAACCAGGTGCATCCTTTACTAATTCACTTTATTGCAAGCTCTGAACGACATAGTTCCCTATTTGCAATTAAAATTTCACGATCAAGTTTTAAGTCTCAAAAAGATGACTACAGTGTTGCAATTATTTATTGCTTTCTCGATTAAATTCATTTATCTTATAGATCAATACCTAGTTTTAATCTGCAATAAATAAATCCAACACATCATTTACCTGAAAACCCAATACCACCTGTGGCAGCGGCTCCAGCAAACCCACCTCCAGCAGGGGCAGCAGCTCCAGCAAACCCACCACCCCCACCTATTGCTGCAGCAGCAAATCCACCCCCACCTGATGCCACACTAGAAAATCCACCACCTGTTGCGGCAGCAGCAAATCCACCACCTGTGGAAGCAGCAGCAAAGCCACCTCCAGAACCAGTGGAAGAAACGCCCATGAAACCATTACCAAAGCCACTTGCAGAAGCAGCACTAGTTCCAGTAAGACCAGCACCAAGCTGCCTTGACTGTCCAAAACCACCAAGCACTGATCCCAGCACTTGTTGCCCAGATCCAATATGAGCCAGTTGTCCAAACCCACTTACAGTAGGAGCTTGACTAGTGATCCCGGTATTAAATCCACCAGAAAAGGCACCGACATTCGTTGTTCGCCACGGTGCTTGAGAAGGTTGAGAAGGTTGTAGAGATTGGAAGTTAAGGGATGCAGGGCGAAACAGCTCACCACTGGGACCAGACATTGTAAATGTTGAGCTAGCAGGAGTAGCATCTCTGTTGAGCACTGCTACACCGAATGGATTCGAACTTGCAGCCGTTGAGTTTGGCATTGATCCCAGCCCAAACCCACCAAGGTTTCCTAATGCAAGTTCAGTTGTTTGATCAGTCTCAGGGGCTTCTTCCTCCATTTCATCCTCATGAGAAGCATCAGAGGTTAAGTGTTTCACTTCATGAACGATCCCAGCACTTGATACAGCTGTTGGTAGTGAATCTTCTGCCGCATAAGGCTCTTCTGGCTTAATATTTGATGCAATATCTGATGAAGAACTTAACATGCCACCTAAATCAATTTGATTACCAGATTTTGACTTGGTTGAAAATTCAGTCGTTGAAGATGGCGCTGAAGGTCCAAGTTCTGAATCAGATGTAGGTGTGGAAAACTCGACTTTAGAAGCTGAAGCCTCTGTTGTAATACTCTCTTCTACTGTTGAAGACAAATAGGCAATTGAAGCCTGAGTTGGAGAAATTCCATCTGTCTTTGTGCCAAACATGACCACAGGAGGCTCAATTGATGAGATTCCCCTCATTTCAGGAGTTGAAAATGGCAAGGTAGATGTAGAAGGTAATGATGAACTCGGAGTTGATTGAAGTGATGTAGAAGATGATACGACTAAACGGGGATGGCTTTGGTTTGATAAATTTTCGGTATGCAAATCTGTCTTTGTCAGGTAGGAACCTGAACCAAAAGTAGATGCAGGAGCAAATGAATATTTAGGCTCAAATAATGGGCTCCCAGTCATTGCTGGCATATGATTCTCATCCCCAGTAGTAGACTTAGTTGAACCAAGTTTCTTATCATTATGAACTGAAATTTCACTGGAATTGTTGGGTGTTACCAGTGTTTGTGCAGCCAACCTAGTGGTGGTCGATGGTGTTTGAGTGACGTGCATTTTAGACTGCATAGAAAATTTAGGTTCACTTGCTGCAAAGACATCATTCTTTCTGACAAAAGGTACACTACACATTGAATTTTCATCAGTCAGTTTGCGAGTTCCTTCAGCAATATCTCGAGTAGTTATTGATTCCAATGCTGATTGTGATGTTAAGGCAGAAGGTTTTGTTGATAATACTTCCATTCCACGATCCAGAAGTCTAGCTGTCTGTCGGGCCAAAGATGGTGATGATCTCTCAATAGATAGATCTTCTTGAATTTCAGAAGGGCCCAACCAACAGAAAATAATCATCATCAAGTTTAACTTTATTGTTGTTAAAACATAAGCTCCAAAAGAAATTGTACGTTATCCAAAAGTGGGACTTACCTCTGTTTTTAGGTTGGAACAAAGAGGCTGCCGAGACATTAGAAAGTGCTGAACGAGCAACTTCGGGTTCCTTCTGGAATTGAGGAGTTAGATCTTGTTTATCACCTGTAAAAAATGATTGATTTGCACTCAACTCGCCATCTTCATGCAAAAGCATCCTTTTAACAGTTGTTTTTGGAGGCTCAAATCTAGCCCAACTCTGCATATAGTGGTGAGAAATTAAGGGACCAAAAGGTGGTGGAAACAGATGTAATCCAAAAACCAAAAGCTTTAAAAGTCTTGATGTTCATGTATTTCTATAACACAAGATAAACTACTGATCCCTATAGACAGAAACTGAATCCACAAATTTTTCAATCAGAACGAGGTTAACTAACCCACTGACAGTTCCAAGACTCCATCATTTGTTAAGTGGGTGTGTCAAACCTACAGCTGAGCGACTATCATTTTTAGGGTTGGAAAAAACTCCTGAACCGGACCAGACCAAACCGAACCGAGCAGTTCTTCATCATAAGTTAAATACCCGAATGGGTATTTGAATCGAAAACCGATGAGTTTGATTCGGTTCTCATTCTAAACCAAGAACCGAAGAACTGAATCTAAATAAATTTTTTATTGAATTAATTTAATTAATTTAATTTTTTCTAAACAAATTAGCAAATTAATTAAACAAACCAGCCAATCAATTTAATTTTTTGTTAGCCCAATAATTACAATTTCATTTGGTAAACAGTACGCCTACCCTCGTATAAACTCAAATAATTTGATAATTTTA
>CAIGRQ010107746.1:0-29491 GCA_903798375.1 Fraxinus sp. D2006-0159 | reverse complement strand
AATTTCAGTTTCACTCTTATTTTGCTTCTCTTTGTTTTTTCTTATCTTCTTTACCTTTTAATTTCAATTGATACTCATAGACTTGCTTCGGTGTTAAAGGAACAAGTGTAATTGATTTTCCATATTTGACAAAGCTGTAATGTGTGATGTGGTTCCTATTCATATCATGATGAGTTCTTAAATTTGTACAGCTTTGTCAAAGATGAAAAATCAGTTACAAGAGTTCTTTTAACACCAAAACAAGTATTATGTGAGGAAGAAAGAAAAATAAAGAGGGAAAATGAGAGTGAAACTGAAACTTCAAGAAAAAAGAGAGTAAGAGAGAAAATAGAGAAATTGCTGAAAATAATTAAAAAACAATAGAGCCAAATGTCAAGAAAAGATAGAGACCCTGCAGAGAGAGAAGGAAAAATAGTTGAGCTTTTACGCAAAAAAGAACGAGATTAAGAGATCTTTCATGGAAAACCAGCTTTTGATCTTGCTGGTCTACAATGGATCCTTCCTTAATCTTGAGTAAACTACCCAATCCCTCCTTAGTTTGTCAATTTCTTTATTGTAGAAATTTGAGGACGTGTTAAAGGCATTATGAATCAAATTGATTTTGTATCTGGAGTTGTTATGGGACTAATCTCGTGCAGGTAAGTTGAGGAGTTGATGGTCAAAGGGTATGTAAGGGAGAGTATAAAAGTCCGCATGGAGTATAAGTGCTACTTGTGCCTAAAAAGAATGGGACGTGAAGAATGTGCATTGACTGCAGGGAAGTCAATAATATAATGATAAAATATCTTCATCCCATACCTAGATTAAAAGTGATGAATTGCATGAGTCATGTATTTTTAGTAACATATATCTTAAAAGTTGCTATCACATTGAGAATGAAATAAGGAGATGAATGGAAAGCTGATTTTAAAACTAAACATGGGTTATACGAGTAAATTATTCCTAGTACTTTGACGAGATTAATGAATCCATGTTTTACCCACACTCACATGAACATTTGTTGTAAACATTGATGATAGTATATAGCAAGATTTTACATGAGCATGTTGAGCATTTAATATGTGTTTGTTGTTTTGAGACAAGAATAACTCTATGCTAATTTTAAGAAGTGTGCCTTTTGCATGGAAGAGAAGGTAAAATTCATGAAAGAGTGGTCAATGCTAAAAAGTATAACTGAGGTAAGAAGCTTTCTGATTTAGCTGACTTTTACAGGCATCTCATTAGAGATTAGAACACTTGCCACCACTCACTGATATTGGGAAAGGAAAGTGTTGGATTTCATGGGGGGCATTGAAGATGAACAACCATTTAATATTATTAAGGATAAATTGTGTTTTGCAGCAATTTTAGTGCTACCTAACTTTAACAAAACTTCTGAGATTGAATGTGATGCCATAGGAATTGGAATTGGCGCCATTTTGTTGTAGGTTAAGCAATCGATTTTTTTTTCCAGTGAGATGCTAAGCAGTGCAGCTTTGAACTATCCCACATATGACAAAGTTCAACTACAAGAGGGCATGCTAGGTGAATTGGGTATAACAAGGTAAGCAGCACATAATGGATATTTGTTTTGAGAAAATAAATTATGTGTGCCTAATTGCTTCATGAATGAATTGTTAGTGCGTAACATGGTGGGGGTTTAATGGGGTATATCGGTTTTATGAAAGCTTTAGAAATATTACATGAGCACTTTATTGGCCTAGGACGAAAAAAGATGTTAATCACATTTGTAATGGATGTATTACTTGTAAAAAGGTCAAATCTAAGGTTTTCCACGGGGTTTGTATACACCCTTATCAGTTCCTAGTAAACTCATCATTTGTATGTCCATAGACTTTGTATTGGAATTGCCTAAGACTAAAAGGGTCGAGATTCTATATTTGTGGTGGTGGATAGGTTTAGTAAGAAAGCACATTTCATTTGATTCCATAAAACAAATGATGTTCCAAACATTATTGATTTGTTTTCCAGGGAGATATGGATACCTAGAAGTATTGTGTCTGATAGGGATATTAAGTTTCTTAAATGGAATAAGCATCTTTACAAAAAGAGCCCTATATATTCTCACTTGATCACCTATGATGCTCATATAATATACCGAGACGAAAACAAAAACTATATAACTATATTCCAACATATTTACTCTGAGATTACACAAGTATCTACCATACCGTTTCAAAAGTCATATAACCATATTCCAACATATTTACTTTGAGGTTATACACATGATTCCCAAAAATTTAATACAACAAATTGTAAGACCAAAAAAACAACCCAACATGAAACTTGATGTTTTGCTCGTTGTAATCAAAGTCTCGGCCCATGTAGCTTGAGCAGGGGGCTTCCTTGATCTTCTTTGCTTGCAATTTCGTCATTGTTCCTTCTTCCACAATCAACGGATCCTGGTGGCCTTTGTCCCATAGTTCTTATCATTCCTTCCCTCTTCAAAAGGATTCATCCTCAAACCTCCTCCTACATCAAACAAAGAAAGATTAGAAACATTGAAAATAGCATAAATATTATACTCACCTGGAAGATCCAATTTATAAGCATCGTAATTGATATTTTCAAGCACTTGGAATGGTCTATTTCTCTCGGTTGTACTTTTGAACTCCTTTTAGGCCAAAAAAAATACTATTTTCTCATATGTATCCAAACCCAATCACCTGGTTCAAATGTAATAAGCCTCCGTCCTTTATTAGCTTGAAAAGCATAATGCTCATTTTTCTTTTCAATTTGACAGCACACCTTTTCATGGATTGATTTAACCAATTCAACCTTCTTCTTCCCATCTAGATGATCATCAATAGGTAAATGAATTGAATTCAAAAGAGTTAACGGATTAAACTCTTGTACACTTTCAAAAAGGTATACAAGTAGTAGAATGTACGACCTTATTATATGCACATTCTATGTATAACAAGTAGTCCTCCCAACTCTTTAATTTTTTATTGACTATAGTGCGTAAAAGTTGTGTCAATGTCCTATTAACTACCTTATTTTGTCCATCTGTTTGTAAGTGACAAGTAGAAAATAATAGTTTGGTTCCAACTTACCCCACAAAACTCTCCAAAAATGACTAATGAACTTCACATCCCTATCTGATACAATACTTTTGGGAACTCCATGCAAACGTACTATCTCCTTAAAGAACAAATCTGCAATGTTTGTAGCATCATCAATCTTATGGCAAGGAATGAAGTTAAAGAATAAGTTAGCTATGTTCGTAACATCATCCATTTTATGACAATCTTACTAAATATATCCACTACAACAAATTTGGAATATGTACAGACTTAACATCTTTACGTTTAATGCATCTACTACAAATGCTAATAACATCTATTTTCATCTTAGGCCAATAAAAATGTTCGTGCAACATGGGTCTTCTTAATGCCAAAATGTCCCATTAAAGCCCCAATATGTGATTCACGTACTAACAACTTACACAGAACAATTGCACCTTGTTGACATTGAAAAATAAGTACATAAATTCCAAGCCAACTTAGAGGATAAACACGATTGATTGATGTATAATCAAAGGATTACAAAAAGTGATACAATAATTCCTTCTTAAAAGAGATATTTGAAATATGAGAGAGTTTGTAATTTCTTTGATCCAGTGTTCTGTGTCCTTCCTCGCACTCTCCCTCCTTTTATAGGAGGAAATATAGTGTACATTGTACTTCATGCCTTGTTAACTGCAATTCTGAGCTGAAGAAGTATGCTTGTTGTTGCAATTTGATTGGTTGTCGAGCTCAGTTGTCAGGTCATTATGAGTTAAACCTGCAGGTGGTCCCCAACAATTAATGAATTACTTTGGGGAAGAAGCTCAAGTTACTGATTAGTAGATTAAGTGGGCGCTGATGTAAGACCTTTCCATGTGCATTTACTAATTGGTGGATTATATATTTTGTCAGTGATTTTCAATCATTACGTTTCCCTTAACCTCGATAGACTACTAACCGAACTGACCTTAATCGGCACCTGCTCATCACATATAATAACCCGAGTTAATTGACCTCAAAGGTCGGGTGTCAATAGATAGATACCCCTCAGGTCAGTGATGACCTAAGTAACCTTAAAAGGCACAATTTCCAGTCATTGTAATTATTACAACAAGAAATGATTTGAGCATGTATCACACCGTAACTTGTGTATGAGTTGTAGAACACGTGGGGTTCCTTCTTCCAGAAGTTTAAACTGAAACGGCGTCACTTCCCTAATTGAATCTAGCCATACATTCATTCTACTATTTTATATTTGGACGATCCAAATCCTGTCCTTTGACATTCTCTTTTAAAATATTTTGACTCTCTTCATTTTTTACCTTTGCATACGAATCTCCAAGTTTTTGCTCTCTAAAATTTGCTGCACATTGCTATTTACTTTTCGAGTGAGGTCGACGTCGTTCAGGTATTCCTCTCTTATCGAGAATACCTCTCATTTTTCTGCGCACTATATATATTTTTTTCTAGATTTTTATATGAGTTCGAACGAATCTTGAGTTCAGTCATGGGGTAATCAAAAGGAAGAAACTGTATCCTCTTCAGTTACTCCCGCTTTTAGTCCATCTTCTACTAGTTCGGATTGCCAAGAAATTTTAACCCCCATCCCCATAACTTCAGTCTATCACCAACCATCGAACGCCCCTAAATATGAAATAACAACGGGAGAGGAAAGAGGCAGGTCACAGGAGGGTAACGAGAGTGGGAGTCAAGAGTGGGGGCTGATTCCTATATGTCGGTTATTACAGGGAATATGCTAGCCAATTTAAGGCCTAAGTACAATATACCCCAAAACGTAGAATTAGTAATTCCATCCCCCTTCGACCGAGCTAACACTCCTCCTATAGATGTGTGGCTCTCAACTCAGCGATCCTTCAGGCATGATTGATACTTTCCTTCCTGAAAATCATATGGGAATTGTTCTCTTCCTGGGGAATAACCCCTACACAACTCTTTCCAACCGGATGGAGAACCCTGATTGCAACTTTAATTTTATGGAAAAAATTAGGTCATCCCGATTTGAGTGTATCCCAATTTAATTCCCTCTTTTCCTTTAAGGAGGACGGGAAAAATCCTGACTGGTGGTATACCAGCGTTAAACCTAGGACAGAGGGGTCCCTTAGTTTTAGATACTCCCTCGTCAATTAAAGGATGGAAAGATGAGTTCTTTGTTTTGGGAGAGTGGCAGTTCCACCCTGTTGAGGTGAATAGAGAGGACGTAGTTCTTACTCTCTATCACCTATTCTGTAAGTGATTATTTATTTTTGCACTTTTTATTTCGTTTTCATACTTGAAGCTGCTTTTTAACCTTTGATGCTTTCCTCCTGTAGATTACAAACCTCATTTGAGTTCGGTCATCCAAAGGCAGGCAGACTCCATCCGAGCTCTTCCTAAAAAAGAGAGGTCCTGCAAATTTGTGATCTTGGACACAAATTTATTTCAAGAAGGCCTACTCTGGTCAGTGCCACTGACCTCAGGTTCTGGCCGATTTGAAGCTCCTGCTTCCACACCTTTTGCCCCCATTTCCTCTCGTAAGTTCATTCTATATCCATTCGGTTAATATTCTTAATTAAGATATGGTACTGACACCCTGATTTGTTTTAGGTCAAAATCCAAATATGTTGAGCTTCAGAGCAACTAAAGCTGCTAAGGCAAAAAGGAAAGAAATTCCTACCGAAGTCGCTGATCGACCTGAGGAAGTTGAATCTGAAGTGGAAGCGGAAGCTAAGCAACCTCTGAAGCGACATCGTTTAGCAGAGCTGCCAACTCCGACTACCCTGATGGTTCTTTCCGACTCCCCTTAGCCCATTCCTCTGGTCATCCTGTTGCTACCCCAGCCTTTTCTTCGAGGTCTCAGGAGAGGTGCCCAGATTTGCGGAGGTCGAATGTTGAAGGTTTGGTTGGGTGCCGTCCTAATATTTACTTGGACTTTCTCCGAGCTCCCTCTATGGCCAGATAATCCATTGCTGCCCTTCCTTCTCCTTTAAGAGAGTCAGGAACTTTGCTGACTAAAAGCTAGAATGATCGGGAGTAGTAATTCTTAGCTGATATGCCAATTGGGGAGAGCATCGTCTCAGCTCAGCTCCACAGTTATAGGTGGATCCTTTATATGATGTCGGTGGCTAAGAAGGTATCCTTTTGAACTTTGTTGATATTCCTTAAGAATTTTAACTTTAATTATTGGGATTCGTAACACAACCTTTCCCCGTTTTTCAGGTAAAGGCTAAGCTCGACAAAATGCCTGAGGTGAGAGATCGGGCCAACATTCTCTTCAAAGAGGTAGAAGCGAAAAAGGCAGTTTTTTGCTGAAAAAGAGAAAAACTATGAAGACTGCCTGAATATAATGGGGATGAGCTAAATGCTAGGTTGACTTTCGAGCTTAGGCTGATGGATGACAATAAAGCATTGCAGCTTTGGGAGGGGGAGGGGGGAGAAAGCCACTACCCGAGCTGATAGTGAAAAGAAGTAGGCTGATGAAGAAAAAGCTCGGGCAGATCAAGTAGTGAAGAGAGCTGAAGAGGCTACCAAGAAGGCCGTAGATGTCGAGCTCAGAGGGCTTCTAAGGCAGTAGAGAATTGGAGGACCTCTCCCGAGTTCGATGCTCTTGCTCAGGACGCCTATGTTGTGGCCTTAGGAGAGATTATTAAGTACATAAATAAAGAGCCGTCGAACTTCGATACTCCTTTCCTGGCTGAGGCGTACAAGGAACAAAAGGAAGAACTGGAGCAACTGTCCAAAGCTGCTGGAGTTCAGATCTCAGCTGCTGAAGAAGATGTTATTCCTGAATACATTCCTCCCGAGGAACCCTCAGCTCAGTAGTTCGTCTCCTACTTAATTTCGTTCTTTTAGAAATATATTTTGAAAAATGTTTGTAATGCTTTTATCTTGTAATGAAGTTTCTATTAATGAAGTTTTAATTTTCCTGTTAAGCATTTTTACTTCAACAATTTTATTTCTCAAAATTTGTACACTTTCCTGGGCTGAGTGTTGCAAAGTATGTAACCTTAGTTCAGGTATTTTTATTTATAATATACATTTCTAGGATATCCTTCTTGGTGTTGTAACTCATGCGAACTGGGTTTGGTTACTTTGCCTAAAAGCTAATTGTAGATATTTTGTTATAACAAGTCTTACTAAGTGTAGTACATGCAACCTTAGCTCGACCCGCTCATGAGCAGGATTTAAGTATTTGCTTATAGGAGTTTCCACTAAGTGTTGCAGCACATGCAACCTTAGTTGAGCCCGCCCGCTCATGAGCAAGGCTTAAGTTTTTCCTTATAGGAAATTCTACTAAGTGTTGCAGCACATGCAACCTTAGCTCGGCCTGCTCATGAGCAGGGCTTAAGTTTTTCCTTATAGGAATTTTCACTAAGTATGCAACCTTAGCTCGACCTACTCATGAGAAGGGCTTAAGTTTTTCCTTATATGAATTTTCACTAAGTGTTGCTATACATGTAACCTTAGCTCGGCCTACTCATGAGCAATACTTAAATCAATATGCCAGCGATCCTGTACTTTAGAGGCATATATTTTTATTATAAACAACATGCAACACAAAGCATATTCGTTATTTTACTGATAATATTTTTTGTGGTGCTCTGTATTCAATGGATGTAGCAGAAATCTTCCTTCCATATCTTCTAATTCATAGGCCCCTCTTAGCAGTACTTTGGTTACTTTGTAAGGACCTTCCCAGCTAGGTCCCAAGGACCCAGAATTGAGTTTCCTTGTTGCTAAAAATACTTTCCTTAATACAATGTTGCCCACCTCGAATTCTCATTTCTTAACTTTTTGATTGTAATACCATTGCGTTGTCTGTATATCACATTTCTGATTTCGGCCTCATTCCTTTTTTCCTCTATCAAATCAAATTCTCCTCGCAACACTAATATGTTATTATCTGAGCAGAGGGGATTCCTATCTCAAGAGAGATGACAGCTTCTACAATAAAAGCAAAGAAAATGGGGTTTCCCTGATACTATTCCTGGATGTAGTGCGGTAAGACCACAACACACTAGGGAGTTCCTTTGTCCATCCTCCCTTAAGAGCATCAAGTTTAGCTTTTAGAGTATGCTTGGTGATCTTATTAATCGCTTCAACTTGACCATTAGCTTGAGGGTGATTTGGCATAGAGAAGTGCTTCCGGATGGCGAACACCTCACAAAAATTAGTAAAACGACGGTTGTTGAATTGTTTCCCATTGTCAGTCACAATGGAGTATGATGGATTTCCAAATGAAGTCAGTTGTCCTTTGCTCGATTATTTTAGCTAAAGGCTCAGCTTTCATCCATTTAGTGAAGTAGTCAATTGCCACAATTACGAACTTCGTCCCTCCTTTTCCAGTTGGCATGAGGCAAATTTAACCCCATTTGGAAAAGGGCCATGGTACCATCACACAATTCAACTCTCCTGGGGAAAGGTTGATATGGGGGCAAATTGCTGACATCTGTCCCATTTCCTAGCGAACTCCAATGCATTTTTTTCATCGTAGGCCAAAAATATCCTTGTCTTATAATCTTATGAACTAAAGACTGTCCTCCGGCATGATTTCCACATATTCCACCATCCACCTCTTCCAGAGCATATTGTGCATCTTCTTCGCTTAAGCACCTGAATAACATATTACCCTCGCATAGGATGTCGTCGATTAGTGTGTATCTAGCCCTCACACTGAGTTTTCTCGCCATAACAGGATCTTCAGGACATGAACCTATTTTTAGATATGTGATGATCTCGTCCGTCCATGTTGGCTTTAGGTCGGTTGTCATGAAAACTACCTCCAGTTTTTCAATAGCTGGATGGCAAATCCTCCCTACTGGGATGCTATCAAATTCTTCAATCCCTTCACTAGTCGCCAGTCGAGCTAAAGTGTCGGCATGATCGTTTTGAGTTCGAGGAACTTGTTCGATCCGCACCTCTTCGAAACTTTTCATCTCTCGCTTAACAACTTTAAGGTAATTATTCATCTTTTCTTCTTTAGCATGATAAGCTTTGTTGACTTAACTACCAATTGTGAATCGCTATAAACTATCAAATGGTCTACCCTCATTTCTTTTGCCATCCTTAGACTAGCTATGAGTACCTCATATTCAGCCTCATTGTTTGAAGCACTAAAATCAAATGGCAGCGCTTCACAAAACAATTGGTGACTTGGGCTGATCAAAACAATTCCAGCTCCTGCTCGTACTTCCGTGGATGATCTATCAACAAAAAGTTTCCAAGGTATATGGTGATAGGATTCTTCTATTGGGTTCCAAGTGAACTCAGCAATGAAGTCGACAAGAGCTTGACCCTTTATGGAGGTCCGTGGCTTATACTTTATGTCATTGACCAAGCTATATACCCACTTAACCATCCTCCCTGAAGTATTAGGTTTTTGTAAAACTTGCCTTAACAGATACTTAGTTAAGACCTCGATTGTGTGTTCTAAGAAATAAGGTCTTAACTTACGTGCTGCTATAATCACTGCATAGGCTAATTTCTCCATATCGGAGTTTGGCCTCATGCAAGGCTTTGTTGACGTAATAGACAGGATGTTGTACTCCTTCCTCCTCCCCAGTTAATACCACACTTACTGCATGTTCGATAATACCAAATATAGCATCAACGTCTCCTTCGCTTTTGGTTTTGATAACACTAGTGATTGTGCTAAGTGGATGTCTATTTAAATCTTTTTCCCCATCAATACATAAAAAAAGGGTTTGCATTTATCTGTTGATTTTGACAAGAAATGGCTGAGGGTAACTATTTGCCCTTATTTTCTCTGGATTTGCTTCAATCCTCTATGATTCACCAAGTAACCTATAAATTTTCCCGAGCTTACTCCAAAGGCACATTTTGGCCTGGAGGGAGAACGCATTTCAACAATGGCTCTTATCTTTTCCGGGTTAGCTTCGATTCCTCTGCGGTTCACCAAATACCCCAAGAACTTTCCCGAGCTTACTCCAAAGGCACATTTATACGAGTTCAGCTTCATTCCAACTTCATCAAAATTTGAAACATCTCAACAAGGTGTTTATGATCCCGAGCGTCTGTGCTTTTTACTAACATGTCATCGACGTATGCCTCCATGGTCTTGCTAATTTGTTTGGTGAACATAGAATTAACCAAACGTTGGTAGCTCTAGCATTTTTGAGACCAAGGGACATTATTTTATAGCTGTAAAGACCTCGATCACTGATGAAGGTCGTTTGTTCTTGATCTGGCCCAAACATATGGATTTGATTGTACCCCGAATAAGCACCCATGAAATTGAGTAGCTCATGCCCTGCCGTTGCATCCACCATCTGGTCTATTTTTGGTAGTGGAAAACTATCTTTAGGACAGGCTTTGTTCAAATTTGTAAAGTCGATACACATCCTCCAATCTGAATTACTTTTCTTAACCAAGATCGGGTTGGCAATCCACTTCGGATATTTTGCCTCTTGGATAAATCATTATGGAGTAATTTCTGCACCTCTTTGTTCAGAGCTTCATACTTTTCTGGGTCTAGACGTCTACGTCTTTACTGCTTAGGTCGCACCAAGGGATCAATGCCTAATTTGTAACAAATGATCTTTGGATTGATTTCATTCATGTTCGAGTGGTTCCAGGTGAAAACGTCAAGGTTTTCTCGAAGGAAGTTGATGATTTGAGTTTGGAGAGATGGCTACAGCTCATGACCTATTATGAGTCCCCTTCTCCTACCTTCAGAGTATCCAGTTTTTCCACAAGCTCTTCTCCTTTTACCCATAGACGTGGGTCCAATGGGTTGAGGTTGGTCTCCTCTGTATACACCATGTGAACTTCTGAGGGATAATGTATTTCCTGCCTCTTGGGATCGACCTTTACTTAATACTTTTCGGTGATGTCCCTATTTCCTTAACTTGTCCTACACTATGAGGCATGGAAGATTTGAGAGAGTAATGGTACATTGACATAATTGCCCTGAGATAGAACATTAGAGGCTCTCCATGATGGCATCATAAGGAGATTTCGAATCCAGAACCACAAATTTTGCATTGAGCTTAGTTCAGCGCGGGGATTCTTCGACCTCAATGGGAGAGCTTGATCAGTCCTTTTGCTCCTGAAAGGGCACCATTAAGTCCCAAGACCATGTGCGGATAAGGTTGTAGGAAATTCAATGGAATTCCAATCCACTCCAAAGTGTTGGTGTAGAGTATGTTGAGAGAGCTTCCGGTGTCAACCAAAACTTTGGGAATACTGATTCCAGATATGAGCATGGAGACTACTAAAACTCCAGGATAAGGATTTGGATTAGGTTCTCCTACTTCGAATAAGAGCTGATCGTCAGTTTCCTTCTTGCGGTGTTTTTAGTAATACCGATCTAAGATAAATCAGCTACAATAGGTCTTTTAAACCTCGATTTCCCTGCTTGTTGATTTTTCAACATTTGTACCTGAGGGCTAGGTTGGTCGACATTGTAAGCTAATGCACTTGGTTCCCGCGTATCATACCTGGTCCGTCCGGAGTTGGGAATATAGTGCAATAATGATATATTGAGGTGGCAGCTTGTAACTCGTGCAGTATGGGCCTTCCCAATATGGCATTATCGTTCGAAGGGAGACTACAATAATGAAGTCGGGTAAGATCCTTCTCTAGCAAGGGGGTTCGCCTAAGGTCTCCAGAAAACCCTTGTTGGGCTATCCCTTTCTAGTTAGGTTGTCGGATTCCAGTTGGAACTGCTTCTCTGGGTTTAGTTAAAAATTCCTGTAAGTGACCTCGTCGGATGAGTGATTCCACCTCTTCTTTCAAGTTTCTGCAATTATCAGTGTTATGTCCCGTCGTCCTGTGATAACGAAAGTACTTCCCCTGACTTTTCGTAGTCAACTTCTTTTTCTGAAGTGGAGGTCGAGGAAATGTCTCTTTCTCCTCGGCCTGCAGGAAAACTTCTTCCAGAGTAGCATTTAATGGGTGGTATTCATGAAATTTGTCGGGATATGTTCTCAAGCGGCCTTGATCCCTCTATCTCTTATTTTCTCACGACCAGAGTCTTTGTCTACTTGTTTTCCTCTTGCTTGTTGTGGGGATTGTGGATTTTACTTAAGATCCTCCTGGTCGGATGTGGCTTCCTCCGCACTTATATACTTCTCGGCTCGGCCCAAGAATTCATGATACGTTCGAGGTCCGTCCTCATGAACAGACCACCAGAATCTTGTTCTTGGTCTTAACCTTGAGAGAGTTGCCATGAGCCCAGCATCGTCAAAATTTTTTTCAACTTCCATGGATTTTCTGTTGAATCTGCTCAGGTAACTCTTGAGTGATTCAATATTTCCTTGTTTGATGCTTACCAACCACTCCTTTGGTGTGGTTCTTGCTTTCGAACCCATTAACTAGGCGAGAAATGCTGTAGCAAGATCGTTCCAATTTTTTATGGATCTTTGGTGTAATCTTCTGAACCACCTTTGGGCTTTGTCTTACAAAGTTAGGGAGAAAGCGCGGCATATTGTGGTATCCCCAGCTCCTTGCAATTCCATCCAGGAAATGTATTCGTCTAAATGACATAAGGGATCTCCTTTCCCTTCGTACCCGGTCAGTTGTGGCATTTTCAACTTTCCAGGTAGGGGTTCTACTAGGATGTCCTTAGACACGGGAAAATGGCATTTTGTGATACCTTCTTCTGTGCTCCCTTTATTTTTAGCTTCCAGACCAGCTATGCGTCATAGCACTCATCTCAAGCTCTAGTCGTTCCACATGGTGATTAGTATGGGGCTCATCGTGCTTGCTAGTGGGTGTTAAAGAGTGTTGAGAACCCAGTCTATTAAATACACTATTTGTTCTCCTGGCAGTTGGTTGTGCTATTGGGGAAGAACTCTTAACTTCTTTAGTTCGGCTTCTGGAAGATTCTCCGTTGAGAACTGGAGAGTCCTTCTGGTGGGAAGTCTCCTGGTTCTTTCTTGGTGAGGAGATTCTACCTCAGTATCCTGTGGTGGATTATGAGCTTGGTTATGCTCCAGTTTACAGAAAACGTTTGTCAATCTCTCAATGGTTTCCCTCATTTCCGCCATTTGAGGGTCAATAGTTTCATTTTGATCTCGTCTTATTCCATCATTTTGTGGATTGCTGATTTGTTCAGGACGAGTGTGAGAATGACTTTCAGATGCTGAAAATCTATCCATGATATCGTTACTTTGTAGGTTTTATGGAGATATAGGGCTATATTTTTTTTTCAAGTTGGGCCCTCCTTCTAGCTCCAGACTGTTGACATTGAAAAATAACTATATAAATTCCAAGCCAACTTAGAGGATAAACACGGATTGATTGATGTATAATCAAAGGATTACAAAAAGTGATACAATAATTCCTTTTCCTTGTCAAAAGAGATATTTGAAATATGAGAGTTTGTAATTTCCTTGATCCCGTGTTCTGTGTCCTTCTTCCTCGCACTCTCCCTCCTTTTATAGGAGGAAATATAGTGTACATTGTACTTCATGCCTTGTTAACTGCAATTCCGAGCTGAAGAAGTATGCTTGTTGCTGCAATTTGATTGGCTGCTGAGCTTAGTTGTCAGGTCATTATGAGTTAAACATGCAGGTGGTCCCCAGAAATTAATGAATTACTTAGGGGAAGAAGCTAAAGTTGCTGATTGGTAGATTAAGTGGGCGCTGATGTAAGACCTTTCATGTGCATGTTACTAATTGGTGAATTATATATTTTATCAGTGATCTTCAATCATTATGTTTCCCTTAACCTCGATAGACTACACAATCTTCTGGTGTAAGTCAAATAATAACCGAACTAACCTTAATCAACTAACCTCACATCAGCACCTGCTCATCACATATAATAACCCGAGATAATTTACCTCGGAGGTCGGGTGTCAACACACGTAAGTCACACAACTTATTTTGTTTAAACAAATATCCATCATGCTTATAAAACTTAAAGAAGTACATACCTCCTTGATAATGCATCAGATGCTATGTTCTCTTTACCGTCTTTATATCGAATGACATATGGAAATGTTTCAATAAACTTCATCCATCTCGCATGCTTCTTGTTTAATTTACCTTAGACCTTTAGATGTTTCAATGATATAAGTGTAAATTACAAACTCCATAGCCATAGATAGTGATGCCACGTCTCCAAAGCTAGAATAAATGCGTAAAGCTCTTTGTCATATGTGGGATAGTTCAAAGATGCCCTACTTAGCTTTGCATTGAAATAAGCTATTAGTCTAGTTCTAATTCCTATACCTGAAGCCTCAATCTCAAAAGTTTTGTTAAAGTTAGTTAGTACTAAAATTGGTGCAGAACACAATCTATCCTTAATAATATTAAATGCATGCTCTTGTTCAATGTCCCAATTGAATCCTGTACTTTTTCACCAGTGAGTGGTGTGGTAAGTGTGTTAAAATTTTTAACAAAATGCCTATAAAAAATAGCTAAACCATGAAAGCTTCTTACCTCAATTATGCTTTTAGGTGTTGGCCACTACTTGAGCGATAACAACTTTTTCCATAAAATGTACACTTTTTAAAATTAACATCAATGCACATTCTTCAAGTCCCATCCTGTTTAGGTAAAGTAGCATTGTTACGGCACATGGACTCATGCTCACATACCCTTTGCTTATCAATTCCTCCACTTGGCTTTCAAGCTCCTTTGCCTCCTCGAGATTACTTCTTTAAGCTGACCGGTTTGGAATAACAGTAGGTATAAAATCAATATGATTCTAAATTCCTTGAATGGGTGGTAACCCACTAGGCATGTATTTAGAGAACAAATCACCAAATTCTTGCAATAAAGAAATAACAAAACTGGGGATGGGTTGGTTAGTTTCCTCAAAATTTGGATATGATTCCTTGTAGACCAGTAATATCAAATGCTAGTTTTTCACTAAAAGCTCTCTTTACTCTCTTTTGCAAGGAAACTCACTTTTGACTTTTCTTTATCTTTGAATACTCCATTTCTTTTCTCTCTTGTGGCTCCACTCTTTTCTCTTTATTTTCAACCACCTCATTATTTTCTCTCTTCTTTGACATATCAGTGCCACTCTCCTTTTGCAATCAAAGTCTCGACCTACGTTGCTTGAACAAATAATCTCATGGCATTCTTGATCTTCTTTGCTTGCGATCTCGTCACTGGTTCTTCTTCTATAATAAACAGATTCTTGCTAGCCTTCGTCTCATGGTTCTCATCAAGATCACAAATCAATCCTAGAGAATATAGCTAGACCCTGAACTTGATCAAACAAGTCATCAATCCTTGACAGCGTATATTTGTTTTTTTATAATCACCTTGTTCTATTCTCGATAATCAATACACAATCTCATTGTACCATCCATCCATTTTTCGAACAAACAAAACTGGAGCACCCCATTGTAAGAAACTAGGTCTAACAAAAACCTTTATCCAACAACTTTTGTAATTGGAACTTTAACTGTTCGAATTCGGTTGGTGCCATTCTATATGGAACTTTGAAAATAGGTTTTTTGTTCCTGGAATTAAATCTATCACAAACTCTATATCTCACGATATGGTGGTTACTTTCAATACCGATGTCATTGGGAATCTAAAAGCTTTTCCAATCCTAATGAATGTAAATGGTTCATTGCCCCAAAGGTAGGTTACTAACTTCTTCTTACAGTCTCATTTATGAAGTATGCAAAGAGTAATGGAAAAGCTCTTTCGTACTTCGAGATCATGTACATGGACATTCTATAGAATTATATCCTTGCTTTGATACCACTCCCTTTCACACCCCAATTATATAGAACCATACACCTGTATAGAAATAACTACATTATGCTAATGCCTAAAAAGTAAGAAATCACGCATTCCATAAGTACGAGTAATATGAGTATATGACAAGTCATTTCCTTTAAAAAAAAACATCGTGCTAAAAAAGCATAATATTCAAATATTTGTCAAAGTTAGTTCAAAATAATTTCATTTGAAATCTTTTCCTTCCAAAACATGAGTATATACTAGCCTAATAAGTAACAATCATGCATTCCATAAGTACAAGTAATATGAGTATATCACAAGAATTCATTTCCTTAATAACATCGTGCTAAGATCGCATAATATTCAATTATTCGTCAAAATAATTTCGTTTGAAATCTTTTGCTTTCATTGGGTCCTTGACCAATCTACTATGCACCAGATAGAGCTCTATCTTTATAATCAATAATCAAATAGTCGATTTAATATTGACATAGTCGAGTGGACCGTCCTCTTGTGACAAGAAGTGCATTCCCTAATTGCAACTTTGATCACACCTAATAAGTATCCCACCCACGGTGCCAATAATCATAATGTCACAAAGGTATAGTCAAGTGGTCCATCTTCTCGTGATCACCAAAGGTACATCTCCTATCTTTCTTTGTGATCACCCGGAAGTCTCACTTGTGATCACATCTCCTATCTTTCTTTGTGATCAGTCTATAAAATATTTTATAATTTATAATCATTTTTTTCAATCATGTTGTGCATGCTAAATTCCTGACTGTGGACATATATCGTGCATGCATGTGCAAATGCTCATGAATAGTATACTCAATCAAAATGGATGCCATTATACTTTTGACACATGTATTCAATAATCATGACCAACATACAATATATATAATAAGTTCATTATCAAAGTTATACAAAGGGCATGATAATAATCGATAGAAAATAACTCAAAAAATACTATGTTCTTGCATCGTATTTACAAATGAATTTTTACTGACCTTTTTGCATTCATGTGTGAACTTTCTATAATGTGTAAACGATGTGAAACCACGTAGTAATAGTAGCTCTGAAATCCACAAAAGATTGAATCACAACCCCAAGAAAGCCAAAATCCCGGTTTGAAGCTCGACCCAATAATTTATTGATCCAATGAACCAAAGTTATGAAAGAACTTGACCCCTTAATTACAAAATCTATGAACCTTGTTGTGAATTTGTTGAACAACATAAAGATAAAATTTTTGATAAGTTTGAACTTAAGTTCAATGAAGAATAAGAAGAAAGCAAATCTCACTTTATTAATTCTCTAAATAATGTGTTCTTTTGCAATGAAAAGAATGAACCCTATATATAAGAACTCATATTAAAAACGTAAAATAACAACAAAATATCGTATTTATAGAGTTCTAAACGAAAAAGGAAAAATTAAACAGACTTCATACTTTTATACTGCGCCCACTTACGAGCGTCGTTTAGTTGATTTGGCTACGGGTTGAAATTTTGCACCCCTTGCGCACGCGACCTGTTTTACCTGCGAGTACAGCTTTCCGTCTACACTCTAGACTTTGCATATTCCAATTTAGCTTGAATAAAGTGCACTAATCTTGGTTTCTCTCCATGCCCAGCATGAAACTTGATGTTTGGCTAGTTAACTTCAAACTCTTGGCCTCCGTATCTTGAAAAAGTAAATGCTTGGTTCCATTGATCCTATTTGCTCGCTATCTCTTCATTGATTCTTTTTCAAGTTGAGCATGATCTTTGTAAGTTTGTTGCGTCCATGGATCCAATCATTCCCTATTCTAGAAGATTCATCCTCGAATCTTGACTAGAATCAAAGAGAGAAAGATTAATAATATTGAAAGTATTTACCTAAGGATACTCGCCTCGAAAATCCATCTTGTAGGCATTATCATTAAATAATTTCAATCTCTTGGAATGGTCCTAGATCCCTTTGGATTTACAATCCTTTGGTTCGAATCCATTTATTTCGTATGTGCATCCAAACCCAATCACCTGGATCATAGTACATGCCTCGGCTTCTTTCTTTCATTAGCTTGAGATGTCTCTTCTTTCCACCTAACTATGACTTTGAACAGTAAAGAAATTAAAAATCCAATAAAGTTAGTGGAATAAAACAAAACAAAACATCATTTCAAAGTGTGAATATGAAGTGGAAGAGATTAGTTTGGCTCACCCCAAAATGGTTAAGGAACTCAAGATTGACAAAATGCTTTTCATGCTTTAAGACACCGAGAACACATTTCAAATGCATATCATATCCATCTAGACTCTTGCAATATACTTGAATATCATCAAACCTAGATATGGGATGATGATACGTTACCGTTAGTGAACTCATGTTTACTCCCATGTCTCCTTTGCTCTTCAAAAGCCTCAATTGAGTTTGAAACTCATTTGCTTCCTTGGGGAACAATTAATCAACCTCATGCAAGAAAGAAATACCCAGACTAGTGTGGAATCAGTTAGCCTCCTCAATTTGCTATTTAATGCCATAATTGGGTGATAACTCAATAGGCATGTCCTCATGAACCAAATCTTCGAAACCCTACGATAAAGAAATAGCCAAATTAGGGAGGGGTTTGTTAGTTCTCACTAAATCACTCTCAATTTCACTCTCTTTTTCATGGAAGCTCACTTTTTTGACTTTTCCTTTTTCTCTGAAGACTCTTTCTTTTCTCTCTTGTGGATCCACTCTTTTTTTATTTATTTTCAGCCACCTCTCTATTTTCTTTTCCCTCTATTTCTTTTTTCTCTTGTGGCTCTATTCTTTTTTTTTTTTGTCACCTCTCTATTTTCTCTCCTACTTTCTATTTTTTTTCCTCTCCTGTACCATATGATTAATTATTTGAGAATTAATCAAATAATCAAACTCACTATGATTCGTAACAAGTGCTTCTTCTACCCATGGGTACTCTACTCCATCAAAGTCTCTAGGATTCTTCTAGGCCCCCTTTTACGCATCTTTTCTATTTCTCATCCTACCATTTGGTCGGTTTCAGCACTAGAATAAAGCCTATTTAACGCACACATCACATTCATCCTCTCAAATTTTTTGTTGCATTGCCATGAAGAAATTGATTGTTCTCAAAATCTTTTCTTTTCCGACATCCTGTGAACTAGATAATATTTTCCTCACCACACACGTTGCCATTCAGCTTTTTCCCTCTAATAATCTCACCACCTGCCATTTTCCTCTCAATCTCAATGCTTTCTTGGAAGTGCTTCAAGGAACTAATTCGATCTCAATCAAAAGAATTCACCCCTTATGAAGTTCAAATGAAGAATTGCAGAATGAATTTGACTCGCGAAGGACTAAAAAAAAAATGGAATGGAAAAATGAATGGGAACACCAATGAGAAATTCAAGAAAATGGTTCTTGAAATCAAATCGGACAATTTTTGGATTGGAAATTTAATTTTCTTTAGGCTGGATTTTTTAAATTTTTTTTTTTTTGTTTATGATAAATATACAGAAAAATCAACAAAGGCAAGAAAGATCGAAACAAAATTATATTAAATTTAATGCACAAAACAATTCTTGAATGATCTTCGTAAATGTATTGATGTGACTCAAGAAGATGATCAAGATTCAAGAAGACGATGGAGGCTCGATGAAGAAGATGAAAAAAAATGTGGAAAGATCTTTATATAGGCTTGATTTTAGAGCCAAAGCTCTAATACCAACTACTGTGAACTCACGTAGTAATAGTAGTTCTGAAACCCACAAAAGATTGAATCATAACCCCAAGAAAGCTAAAATCTTGATTTGAAGGTTGACCCAATAATTTATTGATTCAAGGAACCACCAAAGTTATGAAAGAACTTGACCCCTTAATTACAAAAACTATGAATCTTGCTATGAATTTGTTGAACGGCACAAAGATGATATTTTTGGTAAGTTCGAATTTAAGTTCAATGAAGAACTATTACAAAGCAAATCTCGCTTTATTAATTCTCTCAATAACGTTTTCTTTTACAATGAAAAGAATGATCCGTGTATAAAGGGTACATAAAACCCTAAATAAAAGCGTAAAATATATATAAAAAAAAAACCATATTCTCTCTCGCGAGCGTCGTTCAGTTGATTTGGCTACATGTTAAAATTTTGCACCCCGTGAGCGTGGAACCTATTTTGCCCGCGGGCGCGTAGCTTTCCCGCTACATTCTAGGCTTTGCTTCTTCTAACTTAGTTTGAATTAAGTGCACTAGTCTTGGTTCCTCTTCCATGCCCAATATGAAACTTGGTGTTTGGCTTGTTAACTTCGAACTCTTGGCCTCCGTAGCACGATCAAGTACATTCATTTTTCCATTGATCCTATTTGCTTGCGATCTCGTCATTGATTCCTTTTCAAATTGAGCCGGATCTTTGTAAGTTTGTTGCCCTCCATGGATCCTATCAATAATTCAAGTCTCTTTTCCACTTAAGGTCCACAAACAACCTAGAGTACCGTCTAATATAAAATATGGTCCTCAAATTGATAAACTTTAATGCCAAAATAATCTAGATAACATTAGAACTTCAAGTTACCAGTTGCATTTCGAAACAACCCTATCACCCAACTATTTTTTGACTTCGATGCATGTAAACTTCAAATAATTGCATCATTAACGAGCTAACATTTATACAAATCAATTCTCCAAGCTTTAGATGTGATTAATGAACATGTAAAAGTTGAAACTATATGCAAACTATCAAATTGGACATAATCTTTTTTTATTTTATTTTTGAAGTTTTAGTTGAAAATCTTTTGGTACCCAAGGAATTACATTCATTCATTCCTAAATTCTTACCTCTTATATATAACATGTGAATGTAGCAATGCCCTAAAGTTGCCACAAGTGAATGGTTACTAGCTTCAGGGGCAATCCCTTTTCAGAACGATGAATCAGGAATTTTACTATGGTTGTTTTGAGTTTCACTTGACATAACATGCCAAAAATCAGATTCTAACCTATTAAAAGTCATCCCTATAATTATAAATCTTATATAAAAACATTTATAATGATTGTATACCGAAGGTATTATTCGAAATCCTTTTAAATCAACAAAATCCAGCAACCATCAAATCTTTGTCCATGTTGGTTTCATACAAGTTCTTGCAATCAATTACCCCTCCTTTTGCAATCATAAAATCATCATCACCACCCCCCAACATAATCTCTGGCAAGGTCAGACGTTCAAGAGGTTATAAAAACTCAAAACTAATAATGAAAAACCTTAAAACTATGAACTTAACTCACCTACCCAGAACTTCCAATTCCAGCTTCTTGGTTCTTTTGCTTTGTTTTCCACTTGGAATCGATTGGGGATGATTATAAGGAGTTAATCTCTTATTTTGGAGGTAGAGATGAGGTCTTTAAGGGGCTTGAGTCGTGAGGAATGCTTATCAGTGAAGAAATTGGCTATTATTAAAAGACAAGTAGCCCAAGCATGAGGTGGTTCTTCGTAGTAAAATCTGATTTTTACACTTATCCCTACAAGTCGAAATCAAGTGTATTTGTCTTATTTTAATGTGTCTAAACATCAATTACCCTATGATCCTAAAATAATTCATGCATGGAACAATTTAGCACACATAACTTATTTTGCTTAAACAAATATCCATCAATTGCACTTAAAGAAGTAAGAAGTACATACCTCCTTGATAATGACCAGCAACTTTGTTCTCGTTACCTTGTTTATACTGAATGATATAGGGAAAAGTTTCAACAAACTCCATCCATTTCGCATGCCTTCTTCGGCCCCAATAAGTGTGGCAATGTTTTCAAAACTTGAACAAGATCATAAAGCTCTTGTTATGGGATAATTCAAAGTTGTCCCCTTAGTTTTTCACTAAAATATGCTACTATCAGGCATTAAAATTACTCTAATTCCTATTTCGGAGGCATCACATTCAATCTGAAATGTTTTCTTAAAGTTAGATATTGCTAAAATGGGTGCAGAACACAACCTATACTTGATAATATTGAATGCATTTTCATGAACTGTCTTTGCTCGTTTCTTGAATTTTCTTGCTTTTTTATTTCTTGAACTTCCTTCGTAGAATCTTTTGAATGTTCTTCGGGTTTTTTTTTTCATTTGCTTATGCAACATAATGGAAGGTAAAAAACAAGCCTTATTTTAGAACCAAAACTCTGACACCAACTGATGTGAACCCCGTTGAAGGATACAGTACTCTAGAACCACAAAAGATTCTATACAACTCTAAGAAAGCTAAAATCAAAGTTATAAAACCTTGATCCAAAGATTTTTTGTATCAAGAACCCGCTGGAAGGTTTGAAAGCCACAAAGATCAGAAATCTTTCATAAGTATGAATTAGTTTCAATTAAGAATAAGATAGAAAGCAAAAAAATCTCACTTTATGATTAATCTCTCAAATTAATGTCTTGGTGTTCTTGTACAATGAATAATGCCTCATATATGTAGGCAATAATAAAGAAATCCTAAATAACTCGTAAAACATCAAGATAACATCAAACAACTAGAGAGTTCTAAACGGAAAAGGAAAAAAAATTTAATTTGCCTTTAGATTTTGTACGGAACACGTGTGCTGTTCACTTGATTTGGTCTTAGTTAACAAATCTTCTTCCGCTCACGAGTAGCTTTCTGGCTAAACTCATGGCTTCGTTTCTTCCAACTTAGCTTGAGTTGGACTAAGATTGGTTCTTCCTCTATACACATCTTGAAGCTTGATGTCTTGCTTGTTGGGTACTTAAACACTCGGCTCACGTTGCTTGGACAAGTCATTGCGTGGCTTTTTTGATCTTCTTCACTCTTGATCTTGTAATCAGTCCATCTAGAACAAGAAAAGGATCCTTGCTAGCTTGTCCCCCCATGATTCTCATAGGATTGTTCCCACCTTGGGATAAAGGTATTTTCATCTTAACACTACCCAAGTTTCTATCAACATCTCGGTTTCTAAGGTCTCTACCCCCCCCCCCCATTCTATTTCTCAACCTACCCACTTCAGCCACCGAGATTTGATCATCCTCATTCTCACTTTCTACTTTATTCTCATCATCAAATACAACTCTAGGATCATACCTGCGTTGCCATTAAGAATTCTTTTTGGTTATCCCCTTCGTAAGTTTGCTATCATGCCTATCCATTTTATCCCTAATATGTCCAAACACTATATTCATCATCTCAAATTGTTGTTGGATTGCTTTTAAACACCCCAAAATGTATCAAAATGCGCAAAATTGGTAAATGTACTTAAGCTTGAGAGATGAACCAAAACATACCAAATGTACCAATTCACACCAAACGTACCCGAACTCTCTCAAACATACCAAAATGTGCTAAAATTACCTAAATGTTAGTGTAAGTTTGTCGAGATCTAAGAAATTGTTCCAAAATGTACATAATCACACCAAACTATGCCAAATGTACTCAAAATATTCTAAAGTGAGCCAAAATATGACTAAATGCACAAATGGAAGGACGCCAAATATATAAAGGTTAGTAAAATGTTCAAAATGCCCAAAAATGTACCGAAATGCGCCAAACATACAAAAACCCTCCAAAATGTACAGATATGTACTAAAACTACATTAAATTCTCCCAAAAGTGTCAAAATGTATCAAAATACACTAAACCTATACGGACCAAAAAAGTACTAAAATGCATGAAATATTTCAAAATGTATCAAATTCTTTAAAAATTAGTTTAAGTAACAAAATACGTGAAATGTAAATTGTACCCAAAGACACCAAAATGCAAGAAATGTACCAAAACATGGAGACGGAACGGATAGAGTGATCGCCCTCATGTAGGACCCTGAGTACCCTGATTTCTCTTTTTCCTTCTTTTGTCAGACATTCAGCCTTCTAGCAAAAGGCTTCTTCTGTGTTCTCAATCAATAGCGTCAATGAAGTGCTTTCTTTTCAATTGTACTTTTCTTAGCAGTAGGGGCTTCGTGACTCTTATCTTTAAAGATTAGGTCAAAACTGTACTAGCTTGGTCCTACTTTCTCGATGAGTGAAGGCAATCATTCAACTATGTGGATAGGAAAAGCATAATCAAGGAAAGTGTTTGAAAACAAAGAAAGGCCCTCTCCCATTCTTTCCAATAGAAGGAATCTATCTGAAACTGATAGATGTCATGTCACATGCTGAAACTTCAAGGAAAAGAAGTATAACTCATGGTAATGGCTCTTTCACCTCGTTGGTCATGCTACTATGCTCTCATTAATGATCTATAGCTTCTATACATGTAAGGAGCTGTACAACAGTTACAAAATACAAGTTTGATGCAATATACAATAAGGCTATACAAAAAACCGCATGATCAATGAATGGACGGGGAAATTGCTTGAATTATGAAACTAGCCTAACCTAAAGAAAAAGTTTCTTCCCTCTCTTGATGGTAAATCTTGATTGACTGACACCCGGAACCAATTCGAAGAAAGAAAAACCTTGGCTGATAGGTGGTAGAAAATTTTCTGGCCAAATTTTAATCAAAATGCATGAAATGTGCCAAATATGTGGATTGAAACAAATGCACCAAAATACAATCTCATAAGGTGTATAAGAAGTTGTAGAATGTGTGGTTCTATTATATGCAAACTCTATGTCTCGCAAGCAACCTTCCTAACTCTTTAAATTCTTATTGGCTATATAGTGCACAAGAGTTGTGTCAATATCCTATTAAATACCTCAATTTGTCCATCTGTTTGTAGGTGACAAGTAGTAGAAAATATTAACTTAGTTTCCAACTTACCCCATAAAACCTCCCAACAATGACTAAGGAACTTAACATCTCTATCAAACACAATACTCCTAGGTATCTTGTGGAATTGTACTATTTCCTTAAAGAATAAGTCAACTATGTTCATGGCATCATCTATTTTATAACAATGAATGAAGTGTGCCATCTTACTGGACCTATCCACTACCACATATATGGAATCATACCTCTTTTAATTTAGGCAATCCCAACACAAAGAATATACATCAATCCAAGGTTCACTAGGAACATGTAAAAGTGTATACAAACCTTGTGGCAAAACCTTAGACCTAGCCATTTTACAAACAATGCATCTATTACAAATGCGATTAAGATCTATTTTCATTTTAGGCCAATAAAAGTGTTCATGCAACATCTCTAAGGTGTTCTTAATACCAAAGTGCCCCATTAAACCCCCCCCCCCCCCAAAGTATGTGCTTCACACATAGAAGATTTAGGAAAACATAACCTATTTTCTCTAAACAAATATCCATCATACTGATGAAATTTATCAACTACACCTTTATCACATGATAGATATATGTTAGAAAAGTCCAAATCATTAGCATACACGTCCTAAACAAATTCAAACCCAAGCATCTTTGCAGTCAAACTCCATCCACATAGCATGCCTTCTGTTTAATTTACCTTGGCCCTTTAGATATTTCAATGACTCATGATTGGTGTGGATTACAATCTCCTTAGGCTACAAGTAGTGCTGCCATGTTTCCAAGACTTGCATAAAACTCTTTGTCATATGTAGTATAATTTAAAGCTATCCCACTTGACTTTTCACTGAAATAAGTTATTGGTCTCCTATCCTATACTTGAGGATCACATTCAATCTCAAAAGTTTTGTTAAAGTCATCTTAGTGATAAAACAGGTGCAGAATACAACATATTATTAATAGTATTAAATGCATGTTCTTGTTCAATGTCCCCAATAGAATCCTACATTTTTTTCACAATCTCAGTGAGTGATGTTGCAAGTGTACTAAAATATTTAACAAAACGCCTATAAACCGCTAGCTAAACTATGAAAACTTCTTACCTCAATTATGCTTTTAGTAGTTGGCCACTCCTTGATGGCTTTGATTTTCTCCTCATCCACTATAATACCCTTTGCACTAACAACATAACAAAAAAAAAATTCCATGCAAAATGTACATTTTTTAAAGTTAGCATGAGGTCGTTCCCGCTTCAAGAGAACAAGCACACAACTCAAATGCTATATATGCTCCCACTATACACTAAAATGTTATCAAAGTAAACTACTACGAATTTACAACGAATGCATGGAAAACATGGTTCATTAATCTCATGAAAGTGCTAGCTACATTAGTAAGTCCAAATGACATAATTAATCATTCATACAATCCATGTTTAGTTTTAAAAACAGTTTTACATTCATCTCCTTCTATCATCCTAATGTTTAGTTTTAAAAACAGTTTTACATTCATCTCCTTCTATCATCCTAATTTACTGATATCCACTTTTAAGATCTATTTTACTAAATATATATGATCCATGCAGTTCATCAAGCATATCTTCTAATTTCCTATCTTACTGCAATGGCCTCCCTAACAATATATGGGCGCCCAGTGTGCATAGGAACTACGTCACACATCGCCTCATCACTATACTTCCCAATTGAAAAAAGCTCACCAAGACTTACTTATTAACCCTAACCTCTCCACATTCATTCAACCACTGCAATTTATAAGGTCTAAGATGTTTTAGATTAGTCAATCCCAATTTAGAGCTCTACAAGAGTAGTACTAGAAACATTGGTACAACTCCCTCATAAATAATCATAGCACATACCTTGTTGACATGGCATCTAGTACAAAAGATGTTCTCCTTTTGCTGCACCATGTACGACCACCTTTATTTGTGTAGTAAGAGCACGCCTAGTAACAAATGTCTCACCTACCATTGGATACTCTACCCCATCGCTATCACTAGCATCCTCCAATTCAGGCATCATATGACTGTCACCACCACTTACCACTTCCCCACTATCACGCAAGATCATTCCACTTTGATTTGGGCATTGAGAAGCAATGTGCCTTGAACCCAAGCTTCTAAAACACTTGATATATCCCTATTCTTGGAAGGTTTGGAATCTACCTTGGGTTTTAATTTGCTAGCCACTTCCCCTTTTCCCCTTGGTGGTTCGATCTTAAACTTTGAAACATCCCCGTCACTTTTATTACTATCCCACTTCGGTTTCCAAGAAGTATTAGAGCCCAAAGAATACATGGCTTCTCATTTTTTTAATTGTCTCTCCACCTTCATAGCCACATGCAACATATCCTCCAACTTCACATAATGTTGTAACTCCACTACATTGGGTATCTCCCCCATTCAGCCAATTTAAAAACCTAGTTATTGTAGCTTCTCTATCCTACTCAACATTCACTCTAATCATAGCTATCTCCATCTCCTTATGGTAATCCTCCACACTCCTCGAACCTTGACTAAGGTTTTGAAATTTTTGATAAAGATTCGTATAATAGTGATTATGCACAAATTCTTCCTCCATGTGTTTAATAGACCTCTCATGATTCCTCCTCTTGTTGTTAATTGATCCCATCATATAATTGCATAGTTGGTGAACTCTATCACAGTTAGTTTCAACTCCAACTTCTTTTCCTACTTTAAATAAATCTCCAGATCATTTCTACCTTGGCATGAAGGAATTTTCATCTTAATGCTACCCAAGTTCCAATCAACCCGATCTCCAACAAAGTTTCTAGGATCTCCTCTACGCCCTCTTTCACACCTATCTCCTATATAGTCATCCTATCCATTTGATGAGCCTTCGATATTTGATCGTCCTCATTAGTACTATCCAATTCATTCCCATCATCAGATTGAATCCTAGGTTCATGCCTACCTTACCTCCTAACATTAGGAGCTCCTCAACTCTTTGTAAGTTAGTTATTATAAAACCTGCAGATCCATTATGTCTCTAATTTCTCCAAATACCACATTCATCCGCTCGTATTGCTGGAGCATGGCCCTCATCCTAAAGGCTTGATTGTCTCCTTCTCTTGTTATTGATAACTAGAACTCCGTATGCCTCATGTGCTTGTACTCGTTTTTCACTTAAAAATTGCCTTTTCCTCTCAATTATTTCTTTTGAATTCTCTGAGGACTAATTGATCTCAATAAGAATTTTCCACCCTTTTTGTTCGAACCCAAAGTAAAAGGAATGTAAGAAGGATATTGACTCGAGGAAAGGACTTTAGAAAGGAAGGAATTGAAGAATTGAATGAAAACACAACCAAGAATTTAAGTATTGAATTGATTTCTTGAAAGAAATTGTGCTTCAAGAATTTCCAAGAATGTGTTCTTGATATCGAATAAGTCTCTTTTTGGCTTGGAATTTTCTTTTTCTTTTTGTTGGGATTTTTTTTGTAAATTTTCGTTTTTTTAGACTAAATATGAGGAAATCAACAAAGGAAAGAAAGACAAAAAAGATACCATAACAAGAGTTCTACGAAAAATAGACTTTTAGAAAACATCTAAATATACGCTTTCTGAAAATGAACTATGCTATGGCATAGTTATGACTCCCACGAAAGCATAGAACAACCAAAATCCCACTTCTTTATTTTGGGAATAGTACATGCTATATAGCATACTATTTTTAAACTATGCAACAACATAGTTATCCGACATGTCTTCGTTTTCATTTGCTTGAATCAAGTTCAACAATTGGAGTTCCTCTTCCATGCCTAACATGATATTTGATGTTTTCCTTGTTGCAACCGATGTCTCAGCCCGTATAAGATCTTCTTTGCTTGTGATCTCATCATTGGTCCTTCTTTCACAATCAACGGATCCTTACTAGCTTTCATCTGATGGAGAACATCACAACATGATAGAAATGTGATATGTGATGGATTTAAAAACAGGTATAGCTTTGTCAAAGAAATGTGATACGTGACGAAAATTTAGTTACCCTTGTTCCTTTAATACCCAAAAAAGTATGTGGACCAAATGAGGTTAAAATGTGAGGAAGAATAGAAAAAAAGAAAGAGATGAGAGTGGGAGTGGGAGTGAAAAAGATAGAGAACCAACAAAGAGAAAAGGAAGAAAAAAAGTGAGCTTCTATATAAATGATATTGAGATTAAGGGGCTTTTCGTGCAAAATCAGCCTTTGTTATAGCTAGTCTACAAGGAACCCTTCCTTAATCTTGAGGAAATTTACCAACCCCTCTGTTGTTTGGCTGTTTCTTTATTGCAGGAATTTGAGGATGTGTTCCCTAAGAACATGCCTAGTGTGTTACCACATAGTAGAGGCATTGTGCATCAAATCGATTGTGTACCTGAAAAATGAAAGTAGTAGTTTAGATTGGAAGTAGAATGTTGAATTGGTAAGGTCAATTCAAATTGAAAAGAAGAATGAACATTATGCTTCTCAAGTAAATAAAGGAAGAAAACGTGTAACATTTGAACCAGGTGATTGTGTAACGCTTGAAAATTTATTTATTCTATATATTATATTTTATTATTTTGATAGATGAGGTCTAAAGTGAAGTATGATTTAAATTTTTATGTTTTTTTTGGGTCAAATATTTGGGTTTTGTCTAGTGAAGATAAGTATACCAACATTGGGTTCATTTTGTAGCTCGCATTAAATAACGTAAATTGGGCTCGAGAAAATGTAAGTTCACATGAGTTAAACCCAAGTTATTTCAATCCAAAGAAATGTATTTAATAGGTTTTTTTACGTACCTTTTGAAGATAATTAGTGATAGAATATAATATTTTATTAGGTAATCACGTTTTATCTTTAATTTTAAATGGTTTATCATATCCAAATTGTGGTATCCCTTCTGACATCCCACCATCAGTAGGTACGTACTGGAAATTAATTATGTAGTTGGCTGGAATCAAAAACCAATTCTATCACTTTTCTTCTGGGACTCTGCCGTTCCAATCCTTTTGCTGCAAGTGTAAAGATTTTGTAACTCCCCAAATTTCAATTAACTCAAGGCGCTACTTAAGTTTCAATATATTGTAAATAATTTCCTCACTAAATGC
>CAIGRQ010107739.1:0-15524 GCA_903798375.1 Fraxinus sp. D2006-0159 | reverse complement strand
TTTTAATTTTTTGCCCCCACAATACAAAAACTCTAGGTCCGCCCCTAGATGGAACATATTATTTTATTAAAATGTATGATTGAAAATGAATATAAGAATGAAAATGAAGGCATATAACACAATTACACCTAAATTTTCTTGAAAGTAAAGCAACACTTAACCAAGCCCTGTTCCCAATTAAAATTAGTAAGATTAATTCATTTTAAAACTGAGTCATTTTACTTAATAACAAACATACTTAAAAGTAAACTTTCTAATTTTAGTCAAACATGAAATTGCCATTGCGAATATATATCCCCGTGAATCACGCCATGGGTTCTACCTTATTGACAGCAGTGACGGAGATAAAATGTTATTTTTTGTCGATTTTTTTTCTTAATGTTTTAAGTGAAAAATAAGAATACACATAGAATGAAGGAAATGGTAGACATTTTGAGTTGTATTTAACACTTTACCGGTCAATCTCGTCCGCAAATTTCATACCAACCTTAGGCACGAATATCTCATTCTCAACTGCTCTACTTTCCTCAGGCAAACCGTCGCCGCCCACAAAATTAGATGAGTTAACATCCATTCTTGCAAGAACAACGTTTCACATTAAGCTTTACATTAACAGTACGTGGGAGCATTTGTCAGCAATAATGTAGAAGGCAGTACAGACAAACAGAAATGAAACAATTGTTTTAAAATCAACAGGCGAAAACATATGCAACACCATCGAACCTTGAGAAGCAGGACATTTCCTATAATTTAAGCATGACATTTCTTCACCAGTGAGGCATTTTAAGCACGACATTTCCTATAATCTAATATGACCCCTTTATTGTCATTGGGTAAATTACAAAAGTTTAACTACAAAGTTCACGAATAAACAAAATATACCTTGACCAGCGTTCTTGTCAACCATGTTGTCGGAAACATTATGTAACTCTCCATCCTTTTGAGTATCAGTCTCTATTGAGACGGAGGAAGAAGGGAAAACATATGTTAACAACATAACGTGGTTCGTCTACCATTACATTTTGAATGGAAAGGTAAAAATTACCATTTGAGTCGATGGAATCTTCAAATCCACCAACGCTGCCTTCAAATCCCCCGGCTAGCGCATCGGAGAACGAGAGAAATTGCTCGGGGTAAGCCATCCATTTCATGGGTGTGGGTCGGGCTGGATCTACAAGTTTGGTGTCGGGAGCGGGAAGGGTTGAAGTGAAAAGGGAAAATGGCGTAAATGGATTTTAATCACGCTTATGGAAATGGAAGGGAAAGTTTGATGCTTATTTTTTTTCCCACTTTTGGCGAGAAATTGGTTTTGAAAGTCAAAAAACGCCACGTAGACTTTATGGACATGCTTATGGACGGTGTAATGTACGCCCAGCATTAGCCTATGCAGAAAGACGAGTGATATTTGTGCTCTTTGTTCATTCTCGACAATTAAGAAACTGTCTGTTGAGATAAATTGTCGTTCTCGATAGTTATGTTATGAAATTCTCAACATTTAATACCTTTTTGTCTATACTTTTGTTCATATGCCAAATTTAGTTCATCTATGTATATTATGAATTGAATGTACGACATATCATCATTCTCCAACCTTTGTTATTTCTTCTCGTTATTAGTGTTTGCATGTGGATTTCGAATTTCTTTTGTAGTTGAACAAAACTTGAAGAATTGATGGGGCACATGATCGTTTGAAAGTCAACTCCTTCACCTCATTGGTTATGCTGCCACTTCTCTGCAAGTTCGAAAGCTTCGGAACCAATGAAAAACCCACAAATTGTTATTAAGTTCATATTCTTTTCATGTGGATTATAAATTCTTACTTATGTCTAACAATTGCAAACATTTAGATGGCTTTAGCTATGTTTCCTTCCAATTCACTATTCATAAAAATGAGTTTCTCGAACTGCTTTTTTAGAAACTATATTCAATAAATACATGGCAGTTATTAATCGTACATCCACAAAAGTATGGGCAAAGACTAATTGTTTAACATACACCTAACTTTTTTCATCGAATAATGATTACACTTACGAGTACACCATTTTGTTTTTGGTATGCCTGGAATAATGTATTGAGCATACAAGTTGTGTCTTTTCAGGAAGTTAGCAAATGGATTCGGGTATTGTTCAATTTCATCATATTTTTCAAATTACTCATTACTCCTATCTGATCTCACTTTTCTGTCTAATTGCCTTGAACTTTTATGTTAGAAGTCCTCAGTGAATGAAAATAATTTTTCTAAATATTTGTCCTCGTTCAAATGATTGTCGTGTGACAATTTATTTAAGTTTTTGGACAAAACTTGTGGGGTTTGGCACCCCCTATGAGTTCTCTATACATAACACGTAGAATAGTGTTATGCCTGGTTTGAGGTGAATGACATAGCAGGAATACCTGTGCATAAAAACTTTAACTCAACTGTAGTGGAGACGGGTGGTTTTGATAACATGACATGTGTTGAGAAAGATGACAGAAATTTCATCGAGAAAATGCGACATTTAAGACTGGGGGAAGGAGATGCTACTACAATACAAGCATATTTCTCGAGAATACAAGCACGTTATCTTGGGATTTTCTTTAGTATGGACTTGGATGAAGAGTGTCACTTGAGAAATGTTTTTTGGGTAGATAACAGATGTCGGGAAGCATGTAGGGAATTTGGGGATGTCGTTACTTTTGGGGCGTGGTTTGGTTTTGAACGAAGATACTAACACATTTGTTTGGATATTTTGGACATGGCTAGAATGCATGAATGGCTAAGCTCCCAATTGAATAATTAGAGATCAAGATCGAGCTATGCAAAATGCTATTCAAATTGTGTTCCCTAACTCTAGGCATAGATGGTGCTTGTGACATACACTAAAGAAGTTACTTGAGAAGTTCAGCTATCACATTGCCAAAGGTGCAATAATGCATGCTATACACGTGTTAGTATACAGCACATTAAGTTGTGAAGAATTCGAAGAAGGCTAGTCGAATTTGCTAGATCATTTTGAATTACGAGATCATGATTGGTTGAATGGACTCTATAATTAGAGAAGTCATTGGGCCCATACTACCTGAAAACTACATTTTTTGCTAGTATGCCAACCACACAACGAAGTGAGAGAATGAATGCATTCTTTGACGGCTATGTACATTCGAAAACATCTTTAAAGCTTTTTGTAGAACAATACAATCGGACATTGAGAAGTAAAGTGGAGAAGGAATTTCTAGCTGATTTCAAATCATTATCGCAAATGGTTCCGTGTGCCACTAAGTATGATTGGAGAAATAATTTCAAGATGTGTATGCTATCACAAAATTCAGGGAGTTCCAACAAGAATTCATAGGAAAGGTTTATGTGAAGTATTATCTGTCGAAGACTTCGTCTGAGAAACGAAGTACGAGGTCTGTGAGGATATCATTCTCAGTGGATATTCGAAGAATTTTTTTTATTGTTTGCTTTCATAGAGACAGTTGCGAAATTGAGTGCAATTGTCATTTGTTTGAGTTTCGAGGTATCATTTGTAGTCACTCAATATCAATTTTAATTTGGAATGATGTGCACCTGCTTCCCCATAAATATGTCTTGTGGAGATGGAGAAGAGATATCAGTAGATCGTACATGCGGGTCCCAATGACGTACGATGGTTTGGTGTCTACGGCTGAACAATTAAGATATGAGAGGTTGTATCTCGCTTTTACCAATATGGCAGACTTGATAGCGACAAATGAAGAACTAGCAAATTGTCTATTGGGGTGGATTGGTCCAAACAAACGAATTATCTAAATCGAATCGTAGTAACTTGGATGTGTCTGTACTTGAAGATCGAAATGATGAAAGCCTGCACATTCTGGATTCGAAACTTACAAAAAGCAAATGTGCACCGAAAAAATTACACAAAAAAAGTCTGTTGGAGACGAATTCAAAGAAATTAAGGGGTCGAAAGAAGCTATCTCTATGAAAGTCTTATCTGCCTTTTCATTCTGGAATCGTTTCATTTAATGTTTGACTAGGTTATTGGTTGCATGATGTACATGTTCTAACAAATTCTACAGGGAATCTGGGGATGACAAACTATCTGGCACATTTAGATGTTTGTAAGTAGTGTGACGAACCTGATGGAGGGATAATTCAGGGATGTGGAACCTGTTATTGTGTCTGTAATGGAGACAGAAACTATTATTTTGAAACCTTTTGTATTTTTGAGTTACGACTATTTTGAAACTGATATGTAAGATGTTGTTTGATTGCTTTCCGTTCCACTTGTGTTGGAATTTTGAAATGTATGAAAACCTTCATTTATTGTGCATATTATATTCAAATGAGTTTAGGTTGTGTCAATGTATGATTTTAGTATCAATTGTTTTCTACTAAGAAACAGGTTCCAGGTTTTACTGAATTCATTTCTTCTCTTGCATTACTACAAACAACTTCTTAGAGTCTTTATTACAGATTGCTGCTTCATTAAAATTTGGTTATATATTCAAGATATAAGATTCTAATTTCTCCTTTAAACTTATGTGGAAGCAAAGTAAAGCAAGGTCTTGTGTAAAATTTCATCTGTGATTATTGAAATGTATTGTCCAAGGTCCATTCATTTTCTTTTACAACTGAAATACACATTAATTACCGTCCGAATAAAATACAATCGAAAGTTAACATAAACATCAGTAGCACTATCTAAAAGTTAACATATACATAAGTAATATCCATAAGAAAATCTCAGTGCTACTACAACTACGACTGTCCAAAAGTTAACACAAACGTCTGAGTTAACATTGTCCAAAAGTTAACACAACTACCACTACTCCATACGCTTTCCCTTTTCCCTTTCGGATAGTTATGTTAAATGAGATCTCCATGTCCTCTTCTTCTATCTTTAATTCGGAAACACTTTTCGACAGGTCGTCAATAGGTGCTTTAGCTTGATTTCGACACTTCCCTACGCTGCTTGATTGCATTCTATTACAAAAATAACTAGATTGTCCTTTAAATGGCAATGCTTTCTTCTTCTAGGACTTCACGTCATTCCAGTCGAAATACCCACAATCTTCAGTACAACACAAGAATATTCGGCCAATGTTTGCTGTCTTCTTCTCCACCTCCATCATTTTTACAATTTCCTGAACGCAGTTGGACATTGTTGTTTTTTTGAACAGTCATACAATTGTTGCCCAGACTATCGACAACTGTGGCAGATACCCCTATTCTTTCCAGCCATTGATTAATACAATTGCAAGTTCAATTTTCTTTATCAAACCAACACCAAACTAAGTAAATCAGATTAACACCAAACTCCTTTCTAGAAACAAAAAATCGAAAAAAGAATAAGTGAAAATGAAAATCGAAATTGAAACTCATTTACGAAGGAGATGCATATTAATCAACGCGTGAAATGAAATTGAAAAATAAACAAAACCCAGGCACATTATTCAACACATGAAAATGAAATCGAATAACAAACGAAACCCACTTATGAAGAATTGAAAATGAAACCCATTTACGAAGGAGAGTCACATCAGTCAACACGTGAAACTGAAATCGAAAATGAAACCAAACCCATTTATGAAGAACTGAAATTGAAACTCATTTACGAAGGAGAGGCATATTAATCAACACGTGAAATTGAAAATCGAAAAATAAACGAAACCCATGCACATTAATCAACATATGAAATTGAAATCGAAAAATAAACGAAACCCACTTATGAAGAACTGAAAATGAAACCCATTTACGAAGGAGAGACACATTAATCATACCATCGTCGAGTTGAAGATACCGATGCCGACATCTGTACTCCTTGTTTGCTCATCGTCAGCCGGAGGAGATCTATATGCGAGAGAGTGGTTAAAAATGGAACCTAAGATCTGGATCTACATGTTTGGTGTCGGGAGCGGGAAGGGTTGGAGTGAAAAGGGAAAAGTGGCGTAAATGGGTTTTAGAGCATGTTTGGTACGGTTTAAAATCCAATTAAAATTGAAAATATGTCCGTTATTGGGTTCCACCCGTCTAATAAAAGTAAACAATAACAACTATATTTTCAATTTTAATCTGATTTTAATCTCTACCAAACACCCTCTTAATCACGCTTATGGAATTTTTTTTTCCCACTTTTGGTGAGAAATTGGTTTTGAAACTCAAAAAAATGCCACGTAGACTTTATGGGCACACTTATGGACGGTGTGATGTACGCCCAACATTATCCTTCTGCATAAAGCAAATAAAAATAATTCCATACTAATTAAAGCATCCTACCATTCCTTAATGGAAACTCCTATTCGTTTCTTTTCATAAAATTGGACAAATAATTCTTCCAGGTGTACAGAAATTAGATGTGTTGATTGAATAAGCATACTTTTGCAATATGAACTACACGACGCACTTTAAAGGGTACAATGAATGATAAGCACAAAAAATTTGTTATGAAATATTGTGTATTCGAAACATTAAAGTTTCACACAAATTGAAAAGTAACTTCTATCTTATGAACGACACAAGGAATTAGAAGATATTTAAATCCACTTACTTACCCATTCTTCCCATAAATAAGAAAATGTCAGGGGGTGGTTCATAACAGCTGAAGAGCACAAGTTATTAATTGGAATACATGTACTTTATCAATACGAAGCATCGCAATTTTCCATCTTAAAGCTCTAATTGTCGACAAAACAAAAGAACAACTTAAATAGAAGAAAAAATAAATTGAAACTTTGAAGTTATCTCATACTGAGATTTATGAAATTATGGTCAATTCCAGGTATGGAATGTTTTAAAATTCACGCAAGAAATGAAGAATCGAACCCATGAACACCGGCGGATCCAGCACTCGGCGAGCCCCGACGGCCGCGGGTGTTGGATCCTCCGGGAACAATTTTTTTTTTTTTGTTGACAATGAATAGAAGTTTTAGCTTATATACCTAGTAATTTGTTTTATTTTCAAACATTTCTTGTAACTCAATTGGTTAGAACCCATATATTCATATGGAAAGTCTTAGTTTTGAATTCCTTTCTGACCAATTTTATTATGAAATATTTTTAATTCTACAATTTTTATCAAAATTAAACAGAATAAGGAGGATATTCGAACCTTTGACCTCCCCTTAGAATATTGAAAGCTTGACTTGAATTTGATAACTAGAATAATATGTGTTACATCTTAGCGGTTTTAATGCAATTGTAAAAATTTGAATTCGTACTCTTCCTTTGAATTATACAAAACTTGGCCACAATATCATTTTTTTTCTTATTTTTAACTACACATTCTCCATCAAATCACTATTCCAAAATACTTTTTTTTTTTTTTTTGCAAAAAATGGGTATCAAACTGGGCTTTTAATATTTTTTTACTAACAACGGTCGACGATCCACGACCGCACGTGCTGACTAAAAATCCTGGGTCTGCCATTAGCATTGTCCATGAACAGGGGTGGACATAGTACCCGACCAGCCCCCGTGGCCGCCCGTGTTGGGTCCGTCGGGACCTTGAAGTTCCGCGAGAAGAAATGGAGAAGGCAGCCGGCGTCGGTGGTGATGAATCAATTTATTTTTTTTTTCCGTGTTTTTTTGGTTTTGTGAACTGGGCCTTTTTTGTAAAACAATAAGGCAAATGGCCAATTTGCAACCCATTAGCACAAACAAAACCAAATCCAAGATCAAAATCCAAATCCCCAATTAATTGAAACCCAAACCGTAGAGGAGAAAGACAACCAGCGAATCGATTGGTTACAAGAGTCCCTGCCTTCGCGTGTCTGTGNATTTATTTTTTTTTTCCGTGTTTTTTTGGTTTTGTGAACTGGGCCTTTTTTGTAAAACAATAAGGCAAATGGCCAATTTGCAACCCATTAGCACAAACAAAACCAAATCCAAGATCAAAATCCAAATCCCCAATTAATTGAAACCCAAACCGTAGAGGAGAAAGACAACCAGCGAATCGATTGGTTACAAGAGTCCCTGCCTTCGCGTGTCTGTGACTGTGGTTTGTGAGTTGCCTTCGCGTGCCTCTCCAGGAGTCTTTGGAGGTTGGGATATTTAGGGACTGGAGGGCTCTGAGTTGTTTTGGGTCAAGGGTAGATGGGAAGTCGAAATAGGGGTGGTTCGTGTTTTGGGAGTTGGGGCGTAAGAAGGGGTGGGGGCAGAGGGTGGATGGGTGTGGGAGATGGCGGTGGCATTGTGGGGGAGGATGAGAAATGGAGGAGATGACGGGGGCGGCGGAGATCAGGAGGAGAAGGATAAGTGGTGGATGTAGATCCATTGTTGTAACGTTTCTTTCTGAAAAATGGTGTCGGAATTCGAGAAGTGGTTTCTACTTCGTAGTTTGTACACTCAGAACTGCATATAACTTTTATTTTGAATGGGCTAACTAACATTTGATGAGGGATATAAAATAAGAAAAGTCAAATATAATGACTAGGGAGAGTTATTTATTGGGTAAAAAATTCTGAACAGTCGATTTTGATAATTTTCTTTTTAACTTTCAGCAATGAATGACTTATTAAAAATAAAATAAAAAATTGATTGCAACAACTACACACAGTCTACACCGTAAAAAAGTGCAAACTTTAAATTGAACTTCCATAGTGTGTTTATTTTGCGTCATATAACACGTTAGTCCCAAAAATGAATTCTTTTCATAGTTATTAGTTACAGACTAGGTTGTATTGCGTATTTCTTTAGTACTTTTGGTTGTATTGAATTACGTTTTCATATATATATATAATATTTTTTTACGTTTTAGTGCGTTTACATATATATTGAATAATTTTTAATATTAATAAACGATCTCACTCTTACGATCGTTGATGGCTCGATCCATTTGCGACCCTCGACTATAATCCTTCAATTTAGACTTGATAAATCCATAATTTCCACGTAAAAAGTGGGGTAACAATTTTTTTTACTTTACAATTTATTATAGTAATATTTACATATTTCATCTTACAATTACATTCGCCACCTTCATTTCTTCAAATCGACAATGACTAGTACAAAATGCTACTTGAATTGCACGTTTTCAGTTTTATCACTCACGAACAGTGCGCCACTCACTCACTACTCCACCACAATCACGTGCATTCCCTCTTCCCGCCAAGACAAAAATAAATTATTGAACTGAATTACAAATTAAAATTTCACGGGATAAATATAGATTTGGTCCCTAAAGTTTTTATATTGATTCCTAAAATTTATTTTGTTCCAAATCAATCACTAAAGTTTCTTAATATTTCCAATCTGGTCACTCTATGACTACATCAATCTAATGTGTACACACTTTACATTACCATGTACTAATGAAACATTTAATTCTTTTACTACGCAGGCCTAAATCATGCAAAAAAAATAAAAAATGATAGACCTATGCAGCAATGAAACGTGTTTTTACTTGATATTCGAATTTAATTTTAAAATTCAATATCAACCCATTTTCAGCACGAGTAAGGCTTGTGCAGAAATAAGGTCATTGTACACATACTATTTGAAGTTAATACCATCAATAGAAATTGGAACTGACAAGAAATTTTAGTGACTGATTTGTAACAACATATACTTTAAAGACCAAATCGAAACTTCATTGGAAATATAAGGACCAATATTTAACGCTTAAATTTCACTCACATTTCAATTTTTCTTCCTATAAGTACCCCTCTTCTTATCTATCACGTACTTTTACTCCTCTCTCAAGTTTCAACTTCTCTAATCTCATTCAAATTCTAATACTCTTTCATTTGAGCAGACGAAGAAGCCATGAAAGGACCAAAGAACGCTGCCATTGCTTGCAAGAAGCTCGTCGTCACTGAGTAAATTCGCTCGCTGTTTGGATCACACACACAATTGCATGTTTTTTTTTTTTTTTTGGTTTTTTTATTCTCTGAAACTTTCAAATAATGCGTACATTTTGAACTGATTTGATTTTATTTCTAAATCGAGTTTTCACCAAGTTCAATAAGTAGTTTTTGTTGCTGATACGTTTTATATCTGATTTTAATGTTTTGTTTGTTTAATTCTCTGAAAATTTCAAGTAATGTTTTCAACCTGTTACTCTGATTTTCATTTCTCGTTCGAAGGAGTTTCGCCTCTGTGCTTAATTTCGTCGTGTTTCTCGAATCAATCAGTGTACTCTGTTATCATTATATGATCTAATTAATTCAGAAGCATTCGTTCCTTTTGATTTGATTTGATTTTCGTTTACTTGCATTTTGATCGTGTTTCGTGGTATTTATTCGGTTGGAATCAACGATTGCATGTAGCACTGCAAGGTTTGATAGGTAGTTGTTGCCGTTTTATTTTCTTATTTGTATCAGTATTATCGTTCAATTATGCTTTTAATGTTTTACTTATTTTATTCTCTGAAAATTTGAAGTGATGCTTTCACGTTTAGTTGCTTTGATTTTATTTTCTTCTTCAAACCGTGTTTTCACCTCTATCTCTAATTTCCTTGGGGGTTCTCGAAGCAATTATTGTATCTGTTTTTATGATAAGGTTCAACTAACTCAAAAGCATTCCTCGCATTTGATTTGTTATAAATATCGTGCTTGAATTTTGATTGTGTTTTCTGGTATTTGCTTGGCTGAAATCAGCCATTTTATGATCTGCTTGCAGTTTGCCTCTGAATTGTTTGCTTCCTTGAATCAATTTCGGTTAATGTGCAGCTGATTCTTCTGTTTTGTCTTTTTGGTTTGGATTATCTATTTTCTAATTATGAAAAGGACAAACAAAAAGCGCAAGGCTGATTTGAACTCATCAAAGAAAGAGAAAGCCAGTAAGAAAAATTCTGGAGGTCCAAAGCGTCCAGCCAGTGCATTCTTCGTTTTTATGTGAGAATTGTTTTAAATTCCCGTTTTCTCCTCTAATATTATGTGAATTAAGATCAATATTCTAGTTGTTTAATCTGAATGTTTGAATTTTGTGCTGTGATAGGGAGGATTTCAGGAAAAGTTACAAGGAGAATTTTCCTGATAACAAATCTGTTGCTGCTGTAAGATTCGTATACATTGATTCACATTTCATGATCCTACTTTTTGTGCTACTGAAAGCAAAATTGATTGATTTAAATTCTAATTTAAATATCTTTTGTTTCTAAAATTACTTGAATAGATCTCTCGGATTTGTCATTTTTTGTGTAATTTTTTGTAGGTTACCAAAGCTGGTGGTGAGAAATGGAAGTTAATGTCTGATTCTGTAAGATCTTCCAATTTCATTTACGAAACAGTCCCCAAAACTGCATTAATTCTCTGATTATTTTCACACAATTCCCTTTTCCTTATTGATTTATATTAATTGTTGATTTTTAATATTGGTTTATTTATGCTTTGTGGATTAGGAGAAAGCTCCATATGTGGCAAAGGCTGGCAAGAGAAAAGCAGAATATGATATAGCACTTGCAGCGTTCAACAAAACTCTGGTAATTCCTTTTTATCTACATATATATGCTAAAAGTTGTGAAGTTTGTTTTTCTAAAACATACTCAGTTTTCCATTTTAAATTACAATGGCAAGGGGGAAGCAAAAATGCCGGTGGAATCTGAGAAGTCATCTGGTGAGGTCCATGATAATGCTGAGGACGAAGCTAGCTCTTAGGTAATGTCCTTTTTTCATACGGATGTATGTTATCGTTGATTCCTTTGTGTAACGCAGTCATATTTAGACTAGTATAATTTGACGCTATTCATTGTTTGAGCTAATTGTTATGTGTACTTGTCCTCTCATTGCCTTGGGCTTCTGAATGTGTTAATTTCTACCCAAAGATCAATTTTCTGGGCATAAGTTTGAATTGCCGTTTAGTGATTAACAGTAGTATCAATCTATTTCGTACTAAGCCTCTATCATCAATTTTTGAAACTCTCTACGAGTGCATTTGAGCATGTTAAACTTGTTCCAACATTGTGTAGTTATTTTATTTTATCAATCTGATTTCATGTGTTTTTGGTTGCAGGTGCACGTTTATGGGTTTTGTCAGTTTACTAGTACTGATAAATGGACAGGGAAATATATAGTCTTCATTAGTTGTTGAAAGTATATAAATGGGACGATGCTATAAAATTTAGTCGTTTTAGTAGTTGTATCTAATGAAAGATTTCAATAAGAGATTGTACTTAGTTTTGTTTTGTGTTGAAGATTGCAATTACCATCACATATTATGGCAGAATTTGCTGTCCTTTCTTTTTCCTTGCTGTAGAGTGTTGAAGATTGTAATTACTATCAAATATTATATGCCATTGAATTTGCACTGGTTAAACCATATGTCACTTCCCTCCTTTTTACCTATTTAACAGATAAGGCAAGCTGGATGAACTCAATTAATAATATTAGTAATAAAGAAAGAAAAAGAAATTTTATCTTTTGCCCTTATGCTATCTAATTTTATCTAACGCTTTTAATTAACTGTGTTCTTACAGTATCTTTAACTAGAAAGGATTAGAATAAATGACTCAAATACTGTGAAGTAGCATATTTGCCTAAATTTATAAGCACCATTTTACCACCTATTTCTGCTAGAAGATGCCTAGCCATGCTCTCAGGGAGGGATTAGAGTTAGCCAATGGATTGCGGATAAGAATAGTCGAGTTCGATGCTTTCTAAGTTGTCAACCCTTGATTTTGGTTTTTAGTTTAGCAACAATTTTGTGATTGTAGCATTTCTTTGTGAGGTAGGCTATGGATATAGGATAAATGCACTTGTACGGTCCTTAGTTGGTGGAGCCCACACTAATGAGTGTGAGCTGTAAAATTTACAGTCCATTAAGGACTGTAAATGTAGCACAATTCATAAATAGAAGTATCAAAATGGATGTATTTAAACTGATACGGGCTTGTTGCGGGCCTAAATTGGCCCGTCTGGAAATAGGACCTGACCTCCCTTCCAATTCAGTACATCCTGCAATCCATGTAAACCATGCATGTGGGCCTGGTTATTGTAATTTTGGACAAGTTTAACTCGAATTTACTTACGATGAAATTTCATAAATACAATAGTTTTATATAATTTCAAAATTAACAAATTTATAAAAAATTTCAAAAATCACGTGGTATGTGAATGCAACATTGTGATATGTGATTGTCATATGTTCTAATAAATGATTGTTTTACGAGTTTGTAAATTGTGTGATTATAACTTAATACTTATTTGATACCTATTAATTTATTTTATGATTTGTTATATGGTAATTTTCAATCACACGTTCATACAATAAAATATTCTATATATATGTCAAAAAAAATTTCTCACTTTTTAACTACACATTCTCCTAAAAATCACTATTCAAAATTCTTTTTTCAACAATAACGGCTTTTAGTATGATGTCTGATTCGCGACACAATATATGTGACGTGTTAGTTACATATGTGACTACCTAATTTTTTTTTAATTTTTTAAAAAAGGAGTTAATGCCTAATTAATAAAATTAAAACTTACAAGTTTTGGTAATTTTCTTTTTATTTATTTGACAACCCAAAATTGAGTAGCCTAGCTACCCTTTTTCAAGGAATTCCACATTTTACACTTTAAATTGGCTTTTACCATATATTTAATGAAGTTAAGGAAATAAAACAGATCGAGATTAAAATAAGTAACAAATAATATCAACCTTACATCAATCATGATCTCGAAAAGTAATATACATATTCTATATAAAAAAAAAAATCACTTTAAAAAAAAAAGAGTATTAAACACAGTTTATCAACCTTCTCTCCATAACTTGCAGATAAAAAGTTGAAAATCAATTTGAGCGGTCCCTATCATATTAATTAATTTAATACTTAAGTCCCAATGAAGAAACATAATTCACACACTATGGGTGTGTTCACGCCACATTATTTTGGAAGAATGTATTGCAGAATAATATATTAATGAAGAATGTGTGGTTAAAAATGAGTAGACGAATGTGAATGAAAATTTTAATGTGTACCAAACATGGGCTATATGGGATTATACCCACAATTTAGACAAGTACAAGGATACTTGGCCAGGGTGATTGAGGGTGACAGACTGACAGGGTGGGATGAAAAGAATTGATTGGGTGTTGTGTTCTTTTATTTTTCAAACCGTTCAATCACGTATTGACAGATGTCTTTATGTTTTTAAATGTGTAATTAAAACTGTCATTGTAGCAAGGCTCTTTAGACAAAGCCTATAGATGATGAAAAATCCACTTTTATATCTACAATATTTCACACCAGTCAAGTATTTGTTTACACATTAATACCAAAATTCGTGACAATTGCCGGCGTGGAGATTCCAGTTTCCACACGTTTTAAGTCCTCAATCTATTTTTATTGTCATTTAAGTCTCCAACCTATAATTTATATTGCACTGTGGTCCTCAGTTGATGAAATCATCAAAATGCTATGTAACACACACCTCACTAGTGGTGTCAAAATAATTCGAGTCGTTCAAGCCTAGACGACCCATCCTTTTGAAAAATTAGATCATACTAATCCTGGCCCAATTCGAGCGGGTCCACACTATAATGAATGGGCTTGGCCATGTCAAATTGAGAGCTTTTTTTTTTTTGTTTTAAAATTTGTGCAAAAAATGCATTTTGGAATAGCGATTTGATAGATAATGTGTGGTTAAAAAATAAGAATTTTTTTTGGATTTACGTGTAATATTATTTAATTGAAGAACGTGTAGTTGAAAAGAAAAAAGAAAAAAATGTATTTTAAGAAAAATGAGAATCAAAAAAGGTCTGATTGTTCAATTTAGATGATCCGTTCAAACCAATTCAATTCGCTTGGTTATTAAAAGAATTAAAAACTATTAGAAAATAAAATAGTTATTGAGCTATCTTTTAGTTCCTAACATAGTGTGTCTTTCTTTCTAAATTCTAATCAAATTTTATGTTTCTAATTTATTTTTTTCATAAGAATTTCTCACACTATTATTTCTTTCTAATTAGGGCTTAGTTAGAATTGCGTTCATTTTTCAAAAAATGAAAAAGGAACACTAAGGGTGCGTTTGGTTTGTATTCTGTTTTTAGTTATGAATTCATTTTTTATTTTCTGTTTTGAGGGATAATTTTAAAATTGCAGAAAACGCATTTGGTTTAAAAAATTTAGAAATAGTTTTATGAAATTCTTTTCAAACATATCAATTTTATGTGATGATTTAGTTTTATCGGTATTTGTATTTGGGGTAGGTTTTGTGTGATTTTATTAATCATTTTAATTTGAGAAATGTTTTAAGTTCATTTTCCTTATTTTGAGTTTTTTGAGTGTTTTTATTGAACAAACTCCAAACGTCAAAAAATTATCTTGAGTTTTATATTGTAAAATTTTCCTTTTTTTCGAAAATACATTTTTGAAAATAATAAACCAAACACATTTTGATTGTGTTAGACTGAAATGACTTTAAAACGACAAATCAAATGCACTCTAAGGGTTGGATAGGCTGCAATATCTTCGCTAGTCCAGTCCTCAAATTGGGGAGACGTTTCGGGCTAACTTGGAGGGTTAATTACCCCAATAGTCACTGAACTTTGATCAAAGTTTTCACTAGGTCACTGAACTTTAAAAACTACGTTGTTAGTCACTGAACTTTCGAAAAAT
>CAIGRQ010107718.1:0-12491 GCA_903798375.1 Fraxinus sp. D2006-0159 | reverse complement strand
CTTTTTCTATGCAAAATTGAAAATTCTCCCTTACTCATTGTTGTTTTACTAAACAAGTTTCATGTTTCATAGATTTACAATCCCGCTATTAAATAGCCAATTACGATGGTAGCACGTGCGTCGGACTAGTATCTAAATAAGTCTAGGAATATTATTAGCATACTCAAAATGTTTGCCATTGCACTAAATGTTTCAGCACGTGGAAACTTCATTATTCAAAGGCTTCCAAGTAGATTTTCTTCACAGGCCAAAAATCCTTCTTCACCTACCAGAGAAAGTTTGCCTACTTGTTCGACGCCTCTTCATCCTTCAACTCCATCTCCACATCCACATCTCTCTTAAAATAGCTTTCTGCTCTATTTCAATCAAAAGAATTCCTTAACATCGGTATAAGAATGAGTTGCCAATAAAGCTAACTACAAACTACTTTTATTGATATACATTCTACAGGCTTCTCAATTCAAAATATTAGAAATGTTAATAGAAGTTTCAAGCAAAAAAAGAAGACACAATTAGAAAGATAAATAAATCGAGAAAACACCAAACGAAATTATATACCATCTAACAACTTAACAAAATAAAACTTGTGCAAATGTTTTGCCTTCAACAATGTCACACTTCAAAGAACAAAAGTAAGTGCTTCATGCAGAGANATAAGTGGAGGGCTGCCTTTGGGGGTGTGTACAGTCCTATTTCTCTTAGATTAAAGGAAGTTGTTATTGGACTTCACATATTTGTGATGGAATTCTGTCCAGCTATAACTAAGCCCCCGTTTGACACCCATTTATTTCTCTTTCTCATTCTCATTCTTCATTTCAACCACAAATTCTCCAAATAAAATAATATTAAACACAAATCAAAAACTTTTCATCACTTTTTCACCACACATTGTCACATAAATCACTATTCCAAAATTTCTATTCTCCTTAAAATGGGTTTCAAACATGGTCTAAATATTGCTTAACCAATTTGTTATTTTTGGACCTAGGCTAAGCCAACTTCTATGCACACATTCAGTCACTTAACAACTAAGTTCCAATTCCTAAAGTGAGTTGCAAGCAAGTGAGACTTGTACAAGTACAGAAGAAGGCTAGAGATTTCAAAAGTGGGAATAGCTACACAAATAAAAAATATCGCTCAGATTCAGCCAAGCTAACTGTTTGTTATTTAATAACACAAAATTTCTATGTTCTTCCAAATTATATCTCATAAAAAATAAAGGCATTATTCTCTTTCTTGATTTTTTTTAAAAAGATCAAACAATTTTAACTAATGTGCCGAAGGATTCCACCTCATGTCGCTAGATCTCCTTCCAAACTTTTGCGTCAATACTGCTAATGAAACAATGGTTCCCTTTCGCTCATGAATATGCCTGTTAATCTCAGCAAATGCCTCCCTTACGCGAGCACAATCAAATCAATATATTTTGACATGTCCATATCCTTTTTACACATCCGAGGTAACAAACAAAACCAAATTGGTGTTCAAAATCCCAAACATCGAGAAAAATAAAAATTCTCATAGACACGTGAAATCAAAATAAAAATAGATAAAAGAATCAAATAAAAACCAACAACTTCACCAACAATTTCAAAAAGAAAACAATGTTTCCATCCACCATTCCACCTCGTCCACGACCAATCAACTTTATTATGATAAACAGGACCTTTACTGGCCAATCAAAATCATTTACCCATAAAAAGTAGCACATATTTTCAATTCCTCACACCAAAAACCTTACTTTGATCGTAAAGTATAGAAACCTTTCAAACGTTGGAGATAAACATGGAGTACCGACGAGGGTGCATTTATGAAATTGTTAAATTACCTGGGTTTGGAAAGGGAACAACGCGGCAACGGCGATCGATGACTCAAATAGTGGTTAGGTGACTTGAGAAAATTTTAAGAAATTTAAAAAGGGGAATCAGAAAAGGGCAGATGGCTGATTGAACAAATGATTGCTAATTGAACGATTGCTAATTGAGCGGCTGGAAGGATAAGGGAAGGGCTTGACTGAAAGGATAAGAGAGAAGCGTAGAAAAAAGAGTGAAAACGTGGAGAAGAAATAAATAAAGAAAAGGAAAAGAAAAAGAAAGGAAAGGAAAATATGGGAGAAGAAAGAAAGAAAAGAAAAATAAAATAAATTTCCATTTTTTACTACATGTCAATATGTATGCCGTAAATATTCAGCTTTTATGATGTGCCCAAAATGTATGCCGTAAAAGGTCTATCTTTACGGCATGCTTCACATGCACGCCATAAACTAATACCGTAAAAGCTATTTTTGTTGTAGTGAACATTCTCAATTTTATCAATGCTACTTGAATCAAATCATATATTTTAACTTCTAAAGACACTTTTCCCAAACAATACCAAATCGATATATAAGTGTGTCAAACTATCCTCTCATCACTCATATTGCTCTCTTGCATTTCCAATATTTTTTTCAAAGGTTAATTAAACAAGTGGTTTTAAGCTTACTTTAATCATCGACTCAGCTATTCTCCAACTCTTCTTACGGCCAATAGTTAGCTAGAAAGTAGTGCAAGTTTTGTTTTATGCACTTGTTTTTATCAAAAAAATGAAAACATGCATAATTTTTTTTTTCTTTTTTTAATGTATCTTTTCCTTTTCTTCTCACATGTAAGCAGCTATTTTGTTCACACATTGATATTTTAATGACATACTTCTTATTGTTTCTTCTCTCCACTCTAGATAGGGAGCACCACTTTTGATTTGCAATTTTGATAAACATGAAGGACTAAAGTGCAATTTTAAGTATACATTACGTGATAAGATTTTGATAAACATAACAGACTAAAGTGAAATTTTGAGATAATATTATGAATTGAGATTTTTTTGTTAAAATTTTATGAAACTTTAAACTTTGTAAAATTAGAAAACCTATTTGCTTAATTATCAGATCCTCGATGTCAAATCATCAAGAAAATTAAAAATGCAGAACATACTTTAATTTTTTAGGAATAATTTGATTGTCTCGTTTTTAGATTTAATCGCTCCTATCATTCTTCTTGATTGTGGGTTTTGGATCTTCCTCTTCAATATGATTTCTCTTGTATTCTTCTGTAGATGAGGTGACACAAAATGAGAAGTTGCATATGAATTGATGACCATAACCATATATATAGTTTTCATATGTATTTGGCCCATCGTCAAATACAACTCTAATGGATTCGATCTCTACACATATAATCCGACTCACACTTTATTTAGATGTTCTAAGTCCAACAATTTAATTCTTTATTAGATTACTTTAATTGGGCTCAACTCTAAGATAACTTTATACACAATTAATTATTTATGTAGGCCCACAATGACAAATTAATAATCTTAACAATCTCCCACTTGAGTAACATATACTACCTTATAAATGTGTAAAACCTTATGATATCAAAACTTTTGCTATCATAACCAAAAGTATCTCCGAACAATCTTTTCCATTGATTATATCAATATAGGACTAAAGCGGTTTTCGTTACAAATATCATAACTAAATCCTCAATGGTCACGTATATCAACACAATCAAATGACACAGATAAAGTGTGGATGTGTATTATGAAAATTATATGTAATGTGATCCAAACGGACTTATTTCCAACCGATCATGCCTTATTCTTTAATGAGATCAACCATAAATTTTAATTAGAGTGGAACTGAAATGAATATTTTATTTTTGAAATAAATAGAATATCTATGGATAAAAAATATGTGTCTAAAATAGACAACATTCGAATACAAGCTCCTACTAAATTAGCATATCATCAAAAGTTGAAATACCCATGTGAGTATTATGTTCATGAAAGACCTTGGGTAGTAGCCATTTCGTAAATGGATCCATAATTATGGAGTTTGTTCTAATATGTTTTATAGAAACCTAACCACTTTGAATTCTTTCCTTGACAGCTAGAAACTTAATGTCTATAAACTTTGATATTATTAGGCTCATGTTGGAGAACAAGACTACTATTGTCACAGAATAACTAAAGCAATCTTTCAAATCCATCCAAAATATGTAGCCTAGTGACAATTGTTACACCTCACCTCTGAGGCTCAAAATAAGGATGCTACGTAATGAGTCAAGTAGGCAGAAAGTCAACGAGAAAGTCAAAGGTAGACTCACAAGGTCGAAGTATGAAAGAAGTCAAACAAACTGAAGTCCTCTCGTCAAATGGCTGAAGTCCATGTTGAGCCACTACTTTAAGGACGAGGTACTACAACGTAGGATGAAGCTTTCTAACTCGTCCGAAGCGCGTGATACTGACACTGTTTGCTGCAAATAGATTTGGAGATCTCTTAAAAGTGATTGTTGTAACACTTTTAATAAAGTTTGTGAGTATGTCAGTCTATTGTATAGGGCGACTGAACCTTTATCAATGTATTAAATTATGAGTAGACAGTGATGTGAAACCCCAATTCAGGAAATTAGGTTATGTGGTTCTGATCCAACAATCACAACGTCGACCAAGGTAGTATAAATAGGTTCTCTTTGTAAGTAAGAAGGGGTTGGATTTCTATAATTATGAGTAGACAGTGATGTGAAACCCCAATTCAGGAAATTAGGTTATGTGGTTCTGATCCAACAATCATCACGTCGACCAAGGTAGTATAAATAGGTTCTCTTTGTAAGTAAGAAGGGGTTGGATTTCTAAACAAATGTACATTCAAAATATAAACTTGAACTCTCAAGAATTTTATGCAAATTACATGTTTATTACGAAAGTTGCAAACGTAACAGAACAATTTGTTCTCATATTTTATATATCCTTCCACATATTCCCTTCTCCATCATATAGATTAGTTTGGTTTCCGTCCAGTGATCGTTGTTAGCATGATCGCTATTTGTTTTACACCGTCAGAGCTTGAACAATTTTATCTCTCGTCTTAAAGTGTCTTGATTTGGCAAAAGTGGGTCCGACATTTGTTGAGTTCATTTTCAAGGGTTAACAGATTGACGCTGTCTGTGGAAATCCATACATTTGACCACAAAAACACCTGTGGAAGAAAGCTAGCCAGGAATATTTTGACAAGAAAACTTCAAACCTGTGAAAAAGAAGAGTTCTTGAAGAAAGAACCGTTGGAAAATCCTAAATTCCAATATTTATTCAGTCCTTGAAGAAAAGAGAATTTGTTAAGAAAAGTGTTTGTGAAAAATGAGTTCAAATAACGAAAGTGCACCTCGAACGACAAGGAAACACCTTGAAGAAGAGGAACCCTCACAAGTTGCCCCAACTGTTCACCCACGACCCCTATCACATAGGTGATGAGGGTCCAGAGGTGGAGATGGAGGCAGGGTCGCAACGAAGCTCACTAGAGAAACGACCACAATGACTGCTAACATGAGAAATATAAGCCAGTAAAACATGGCCATGCATGAGACGTTGATGAACATGCAGGGACAAGGGGGATACCCTATTCCTATATATGCAGCCCCTGAAAATGTATTTCACGACCCTTTGGGATATCACTACGAAGAAGGAGAAGTCCAAAGCCAAATGGCTGGATACCATCACACAAGGATAGAAGCCCCCGAGAAAGGGAGGTTAAAGTTGATATGTCAACCAATTACACCTCGGAACGACCCTATGAGGTCCCGTTTAACTTTTCACCAAATTATAAGCTAGAAGACTGACCTCAAAGGTCAACAAGCGTCTTCGATATAATAAGCCCCGGGTTTCTTAGAAATATGTCAGCTCATTCACTCCCTATGCCTAGAAATAGGCGAGCTCTTCCTTCTCTTCCCGTGCATAGAAATATGCAACCGAGACCTCATCGGTATGAAGAACAAGTACTAGCATATCACTAAGGACCTCGGATTCCTCTCCTCAAAAATAGATGAAAGAAGGGACTGGGCAATGAGTGAGGCAGGACCCTCCCTACCACCTCTCCAAATTCATTAGGAAAAGGACGAGGATTATGATGAGCCACAAAGGTCTTGTGATCTCGATGATGACGACGAACACTCACCATTCTTACAAGCCATAAGGAATGCCCCAATGCTGAACCACTTCACATTCCCTAAAATTCCAAAGTATGATGGGAGGGGTGGCCCATTTCAAGTTCATGTGTGTTTTGAACTTGTTGAGGTGCTTTGCGGGGCACCCCTTCTTTATACTTTGGAATTTTAGGGAGTGTGAAGTGGTTCAACATTAGGATATTCCTTATGGCTTATGAGAATGGTGAGTATTCGTCACAGGACCTTTGTGGCTCATTAGAATTTTCGTCCCTATCTTGATGAATTTGGAGAGGTGGTAGGGAGGGTCCTGCCTCACTCATCGCCTGGTCCCTTATCTCTCGTCTATTTCTGGGGGGAGGAATTAGAGGTCCTTCGTGATATGCTGGTGCTTGTTCTTCATATCGAGGAGGTCCCGATTGTATATTTCTATGTACAGAAGGAGGAAAAGCCCGCCTATTTCTAGGCATAGGGGGTGAATGAGCCGGCCTATTTCTAGGCAATCCCGGTCTTATTCTATTAAAGACACTTGCTGACCTTTGAAGTTGATCTTCTGGCTCATAATTTGGTGGAAAGTTAAATAGGGGCCTTATAGGGTTGTTTCGAGGCGTAATTGGTCGACGTATCGACTTCAACCTCCCTTTCTTAGGGGGGAGGGGGGCTTCCATCTTTCTGTGATGGTATTCAATTATTTGGCTTTGGACTTCTCCTTCTTCGTGGTAATATCCCTGAGGGTCATGGAATACATTTTCAGGGGCTGTATATGTGGGAATAGGGTATCCCTCTTGTCCCTGAATGTTTATCGACATCTCATGCATGGCCATGTTTTGCTGGGTTATATTTCTCATGTTAGCAGCCTGGTTGCGACCTTGGCTTCGCTTCTGGACTCTCCTCGCCTACGTGGTGGGAGTCGTGGGTGAACAGTGGACAGTTTGTGAGGGTTCCCATTCTTCAGGATGTTTTATTATCCTTCGAGGTATACTTTCATCATTTGAACTCATTTTTCACAAAATATTTTCTTAACAGAATTCTCCTTTCTTCAAGGACTGAATAAGTATTAGATTTTGGAATTTTCTGACGATTCTTTCTTCAAGAACTCTCCTTTTTAAAGGGTTGGGAGTTTCCTTGCCAAACTATTCCCGGCTAGCTTTCTTTTACAGGTGTTTTCGTGGTCAAATCTATGGATTCCCACAGATGACGCCAATCCATTGTTATGCCTCACCTTTGAGGCTCAAAATAAAGATGCCACGTAGGCAGAAAGTCAAAGGTAGACTCACAAGGTCGAAGTATAAAATAAGTCAAACAAACCAAAGTCCTTTTGTCAAACGGTCGAAGTCTATGTTGAGCCACTGACTCAAGGACGAGGCACTACAATGTAGGATGAAGCTCTCTGAGGCTCTTAAACTCGTCCTAAGCCCATGATACCGATGTTGTTTGTTGCAATAGATTTCGAGATCTCTTAGAAGTGATTGATGTAACACTTTTAATAAAGTTTGTCAGTATGTCAGCCTATTGTATAGGGTAGCTGAACCTTTATCAATGTATTAAATTATGAGTAGAAAGTGATGTGAAGCCCCAATTCAGGAGATGAGGCCACGTGGTTCTTATCCAACGATCACTAGTCGGCCAAAGCAGTATAAATAGGTTCTCTTTGTAAGTAAGAAAGTTGGATTTCTGAACAAATATACATTCGAAATATAAACTTGAACTTTCAAGAATGTTATGCAAACTACATGTTTTTTACGAAAGTTGCAATATATAACACAACAATTTGTTCTCATATCTTATCTATGCTTCTACATATTCCCTTTGGTCATCATATAGATTAGTTTGGTTTCCATCCAACGATATGACCACTTTTTGTTTCACACCGCCAAAGCTTGAACATTTTTGTCTCTCGCCGCAAAGTGCCTCCCGCATCAATTTCCTCATATCTACCACCGTTATTTCGGTAGAAACATGTTGAAATCGTACTTGATTCGGCAAGAATAGGCCCGCCATTTGTTGAGTTCATTTTTAGGGGTCAACAACAATATTTTGCAGTCATATTCCATGATCAGAATCAGAATATCCAATGATCTCCAATTGGTCCGACTTTCCTGAATGTGAGTATATAATCATTATTTATCTATAGATACCGAATAACCTAATGGCTGCTTTCCAAAATTCCATTACAGAGTTAATTAAATATCTATCTAGCATTCCAACAATGAATGCTGTATTCGGATGTCTATAAACTTAAGTACACATTGAGTGAGTGTTTGGCACCCATTTTAATGGGAATAAAAATCTTGAAATAGTGATTGATGGGAGAATGTGTGGTGAAAAAGTGGTGAAAAGTTTTATATTTATGTGTAATATTATTTTATTTGGAGAATATGAGTTGAAATGAAGAAGAAAATATTAAAGAGAATGGGTGTCAAATAGGGGCTAAATTCTCAACTGCTGAAGCACATGAAATTTCCTATATTTTTCTTTATTTAAATTTATCCTTGGAATATTAATTGAGATTAAACTTGTCTCTCTTAGCAATATGGGTATCACCTGATTTATATATCTGCATCCCTAAGAACCTTATCAATATAACTATTTTGTGATAGCCAAAAAATAATCCAAGATCGATTCATGTGTATCTATATCCTTAATACAAGAGAGGCTTTACTAAGATTTTTAATTTCAAAATTCCACAATAAAAATCTCTTGGTTTTATGCAATAAACTTATATCATTGTAGGTAAGAAGTATGCCATTGACATACAATACCAAAAAATATGCTTACTCCCATTGAACTAGTGATATACACAATCATCAACTTTAATCATCTCAAAATCAAATGATATAATTATTTGATGAAATTTGTGGTACCATTATGGGAAATCAGCTTAAGCCCATAGATGTATTTACTTAATTTGTAAACCATTTAATGTAGCTGAACATCAAAATGTGTCAAAAATGCCAAAATTGTCCTAAAAGAGTCTTTCATAGAAATCGGAGAAAAAGTCTCTTTAATGTCAATACCTTCCTTTTGAGTAAAGTCACTTGCAACAAGATGAGCCCTAAATCTCTCTACATTACACTTCGAATCCTTTTTGATTTTAAATATCCAATTATAACCAATGTGTTTCGCACATTCAGGCAATAGGATAAATTCACAAACATCATTATTACTTATAGATTTTATCTCTTTATGCATGGCATCAATTCAATCTTTAGAATTATTCCTTTGCATGTCTTGATGAAAGTTGGTTGATCAATTCTTATTCCATCAATCTATTCTGTTGATCCCAAAAAATGAGCTCAACAGATATCGAACCTACTCTTACCACGTCAAGTACGGATCCGGTGCATTTCTACTGGAACAAGAATGGTAGCTAAATTAGAAAGGACGCGGGAGGCACTTTTCGACAAGAGATGGTGACGTTCGGACTTCGGCTATTATGTTTCAACGGCAATCGTACTATCAACGAATGTTGGGCAAACATCCCAAAATAAATCTCTCTTTTATGTTGTGGAATATGTGGAAGGATAGATATAGAAAAATGGTTTTTTTATGTTGGAATCCTGATGTTTGCCATTTGTGTAGCAAAATATGTAAAGAACAATCTCTGTAAATCTTGCCCCCCCTTTGTATTTTCATGAGAATGGTGATATATGTGTTTGATTGTATCATTACAAAGATGTCAACCCTTTTTCCATACAAAGATAGGCTATGTATACTATCATGGCTGACGTGGTGATCGTTGGATCAAAACCACGTGGCCTAATCTCTTGGACCGAAGCCTCACATCACTGTCCACTCTTACAAATAATACTAGACACAGGGTCAGCTGTTCTACTTAGTAGGTTGACATACTGACATACTTTATTACAGACATTACATCAATCACTTCATGGATATTCAAATCTTAAGTGTAGGTCAGGGTCAGCATTAGCTTGAAGACCTCTAGTGGCATAGAACTTCAGACATCTTAGAGGAACATCTACTTCAGAATTTAGAGCTTCAATACTTCATGTGGGATGAAGGAGTTTGGTAACAACATCTGCTTCAGTAGGAAGGGACCTCAGAAGATTGCTTCTTTCTTTTATTTTGACTTTTTAGCTCTTCCTTTGACCTCCGTGCTGGTTTTCTGCCCATGTGGTTGTCCACGTAGATATGATGCTTACGTGGATATCCATGTGGCGATCTGACCTGGGACTTCGGACCTGGGGAATAACAATAGTCTCCCAAGTCTGTGCATGATTATTCATGTAATGCATTGAATTCAAGTATTGTGTGATTCTTTGGAAAGAAAGATGTTCTTATAGGGGTTCGTCCCCTAATATCTGAGGTTCTCTCTTATATCCAAAGTGCCTTCATAGATCCAGCGTCTTTTCAGAATTGAAGTGCATTTATTCATTTCAGAGGCTGATGGGGTTTGATGCTGGTAAATAGCCTCATATTGATAATTATGAGGGGTTTACTCTTTTTAAATGATTTTGAAAAACACGAGGCATTCTTAATCATGGTGCCTCAATGATTTGATGTCGTTGGTCATTTAAAAAAAGCGAATAAAATGGTACAGCTTCCTATACATACAACTGTTACAACATTAAATGTGCAATGATGACTGTCTCCCATGTTCCTCCATGAATTTCAAACGCACTAAGGAGAGTGTTGCTCACGTTCAGATCTGGCCCTTTGAAGATGAAGCGCTTGATGTACTAGTCAGCTTAGATTGAAGCTTATGACTGGATAGTCGATGGTCCGGATCGAGATCCAATGGCTGGGGTTAAGCGTGTCTGCCTATAAAAGGGCATAGTTTTTAGAAGGAATTTTTCTACTTTTATGCGAATTTATGCTCTAATATTCTCTCGAAATTTCTTCAATTCTCCAAGCATTTCTCAAGATCTTTTCAAGTTTAAATCGACGCTTCTCTAAGTATTTCTCTGTTGACTCTCTCTTCCTCTCCATTTTCTACTTTTTTTTTGTTTGGGAAACTTGTAAGTGTATTCGCTCTACTTCTTGAGAAAATTGCTTTGATTATCTATAGATCTATGGCTTCTTTGAATGTTACTGAGGGAAAAATAGACATTAGTGGGTTACCGAGCAAGTTGGGGTTTTCCATCACTTATACTGCTGACCTTACCAGGGCCATTGAGGCCGAGCATGGTGCTTCCATCTCTAGGGGTAATGACAGTAGGGATGAGACGGCTTGTGAGGATGATAAAATTCCATCATCTGTAGACCCATCCTTCTTAGCCAACCTTAGGGAGAAGTATAAGATCCTCTATGATATTGAACTCATTTCCCCTTCCATTGGCGAGTGAGCCTCTCACCCTCGACCCGACTGTGTCGGTATTAGCGAAACTTGCTAAAGGCCGAACTCTCCTGATGTACCCCCTTTTTAGGGTCGTCCTTTGGTTGTACGGGTTGGCCCCTACCCAGTTCGTACCCAATGTCTGGGCCCAATTGGTAGGTTCATACTTCATTTGGAAAGAGACCTCGTTGGGTGAAGACATCCCTCTGCATGTTTTCCAAACTATCTTCGAGCCTCGTTATTTAGGAAATGGAAAATTCGAGGCTGGTAGTCTTTGTGTCCGTAGGGGTCACACTCTCCTTTGTCCTAGGTCTACCTACATCCATCAAAGGATGGAATGAGACCTAGTTTTGGGTCAGAGGGAAGTGGCAGGAATGCGAGGGCGACTTTGTCCCCCATGTCAAAGTTCCAACCTCTTATTTTAAATATCGTGAGTCTATATCATACCATTTTGCTTTTTTGAGTTGACGAGGCCTAATACTTACTTTTCATTGTGTTTGCTTTGCAAGTCTGCTCAAAGGTTCGAGTTCACTGAGTTTGAGTGGCATACCCTTTCTGAGGTATACAAGAAATCTCCCGATGCTCGTGACTTCGCTCATTTGATTCAACCGACCCGCCTTTTCGAAGACTTCGGATTAATGAATCGACGGGGTAAGAGGCTGAACCCCTTTACAAAGAATTGCTTTGCTTTTCTCTTTCGTTGAACCCTTTTAACTTGTTTTTCTCTTCTATGCAGATAATTTTGAAAAGAGACGGCATCCTACACCTGATATGGCATCCATCCTCGCTACAACATCCACCTTAGGAAAGTGGATGAAACCTACATCCGTCGAGGGTAAAAAAGTTAAAGAGAGAATTGAGAAAGTCAGCAAGGAAGTTACTTCTCAAGAAGAGGGATGACCCCATATATCAGACAAGGGGAAGAAGATAGTGGATGAGGAGCCTAAGAAGAAATTTAGGGATCCGACCCCCAATGACGCCGGTGGCTCCAATGATGTCTCTCCACCCCATTCTGAGGCCCCAGCAAGGGAGTAAGTGTTAGGCAGCTCGATGGTTGCAGCCTCACGGAAAGAAAGAGGCCAGTCAATATGGAGCCCTTGAGGCAAATCCATGCCAAGAAGCTAAGAGCCTATAGTGAGTCCACCATTTCTTAGGTCCCTAGAAGAAATGGGGCTCTGGCTTCGAGGACTAATGAGCTTACTGTTGCAAAATAATCCTGCAAG